>CABHPQ010105304.1:0-29055 GCA_902168405.1 Peromyscus aztecus
TCAAAAAAATCAGTAGCCCTCCTATATACAATTGACAAACAGGCTGAGAAGGAAATCAGAGATACATCACCCTTTACAATAGCCAAAAATGATATAAAATACCTTGTGGTAATACTAACCAAGCAAGTGAAGGACCTATATGACAAGAACTTTAAGTCCCTGAAAAAAGAAATTGAAGAAGATGTCAGAAAATGGAAAGATCTCCCATGCTCATGGATAGGCAGGACTAACATAGTAAAAATGGCAATTTTACCAAAAGCTATCTACAGATTCAATGCAATCCCCATCAAAATACCAACACAATTCTTCACAGACCTGGAAAAAATAATACTCAACTTCATATGGAAAAACAAAAAACCCAGGATAGCCAAAAGAATCCTGTACAATAAAACAACCTCTGGAGGCATCACGATCCCTGACTTCAAGCTCTACTATAGAGCTACAGTAATAAAAATAGCTTGGTACTGGCATAAAAACCGACATGTGGACCAATGGAATCGAATTGAAGACCCTGATATTAATCCACACAGCTATGAACATAAATTTTTGACAAAGAAGCCAAAAGTGTACAATGGAAAAAAGAAAGCATCTTCAACAAATGGTGCTGGCATAACTGGATATCAACATGTAGAAGGCTGCAAATAGATCCATATCTGTCACCATGCACAAAACTTAAGTCCAAGTGGATCAAAGACCTCAACATAAATCCAGCTACTCTGAACCTGCTATAAGAGAAAGTAGGAAGTAGTCTTTTGAACGCATTGGCATAGGAGATCACTTCCTAAATATAACACCAGTAGCACAGACACTGAGAGAAACAATCAACCAATGGGACCTCTTGAAACTGAAAAGCTTTTGTAGAGCAAAGGATACGGTCAACAAGGCAAAGCGACAGCCTACAGAATGGGAAAAGGTCTTCACCAACCCCACATCTGACAGAGGACTGATATCCAGAATATATAAAGAACTCAAGAAATTAAACATCAAAATGCCCAACAGTCCAATTAAGAAATGGGCTATAGAACTAAACAGAGAATTCTCAAAAGAGGAAACTCAAATGGCTGAAAGAGATTTAAGGAATTGCTCAACATCCCTAATCATCAGGGAAATACAAATCAAAACAACTCTGAGATACCACCTTATGCCTGTCAAAATGGCTAAGATCAAAAACACTGAAGGCACCTTGTGCTGGAGAGGATGTGGAGCTAGGGGAACTCTCCTCCACTGCTGGTGGGAATGCAAGCTTGTACAACCACTTTGGAAATAAATATGGTGCTTCCTTAGAAAATTGGGAATCAATCTCCCCCAAGATCCAGCTATACCACTCTTGGGCATATACCCAAGGAATGCTCAATAATACCACAAGGGCACTTGCTCAGCTATGTTCATATCAGCATTGTTTGTAATAGCCAGAACCTGAAAACAACCTAGATGCCCTTCAACCGAAGAATGGATAAATAAAATGTGGTACATATACACAATGGAATACTACTCAGCAGAGAAAAACAATGACATCATGTGTTTTGCAGGCAAATGGAGGGATCTAGAAAAAATCATCCTGAGTGAGGTAACCTAGACTCAGAAAGACAAACACGGTATATACTCACTCATAGGAGGATACTAGATGTGAAACAAGAATGACTGGACTGCTACTCACATCAACAGGGAGGCTACCTGGAAAACAGGACCCCAAAAAAGACACGGGGATCGCCCAATGACAGAGAAATGGATGAGATCTACATGAACAGCCCGGTCCTGAGTGGGGGTAATGAAGGGTGAGGGTCGAGGGAAAGAGAGCTTGAGGGAGCTGGAGATCCCAGCTGGATCAAGAACAGAGAGGGAGAACAAGGAATAGGAGACCATGGTAAATGAAGACCACATGAGAATAGGAAGAAGCAAAGTGCTAGAGAGGCCCACAGAAATCCACAAAGATGCCCTCACAATAGACTGCTGGCAATGGTCAAGAGACAGCCCGAAATGACCTACTCTGGTGATAGGATGGCCAAACACCCTAATTGTCGTTCTAGAAACCGCATCCAATGACTGAGGGAACTGGATGCAGAGATCCACGGCCAGGCCCCGGGTGGAGCTCCAGGAGTCCAATTGGCGAGAAAGAGGAGGGTTTATATGAGCAAGAATTGTTGCGACCAAGGTTGGATAAAGCACAGGGACAAATAGCCAAACAAATGGAAACACATGAACTATGAACCAATGGCTGAGGGGCCCCCAACTGGATCAGGCCCTCTGAATGGGTGAGACAGTTGATTGGCTTGATCTGTTTGGGAGGCATCCAGACAGTGGGACTGGGTCCTGTGCTCAGTGCATGAATTGGCTGTTTGAAACCTGGGGCTTAGCAGAGATGCTTGGCTCAGCCTGGGAGGAGGGGACTGGACCTGCTTGGACTGAATCTACCAGGTTGATCTCAATTGTCGGGGGAGTCTCTGCCCTGGAGGAGATGGGAATGGGGGGTGGGCTGGGGGGAAGGGGGAGAACAAGGGAATCCGCGGTTGATGTGTAGAATTAAATTATATTGTAAAATAAAATTTTAAAAAAAGAATTATTAAAAGAGTAAGATAAAAGGAAAATTAATACTATAATTAAAAGTTGTATTAAAGTAACAGCAAATTTATCAGCAAAACATTAAGAAGTCAAGAGCTAATGGGATAATATTTTCTAAAAACTGAAAGAAAAATAATTAGAAAATAATACTACATCCAGCAAGGTGTGGTGGCACATGCCTTTAATACCAGTGTAGGAGGAAGAGACAGGTAGGTCTCTGTGAGTTTGAGGACAGCCTGATACACAAAGTGAGTCCCAGGGTAGCCAAAGCTGTTACACAGAGAAACCCTGTCTCAAAAAAAATTATATGTACCCAAATTATTAGTTTATTTTTATTTACAAGTTATGGAAAAATAATTTCAAAGACAAAACTTGAGAATTGTATTATCACTATAATGTTTCTATAAGAAATACTTAAAGATATCCTAACACTAGAAGTTAAAAGTTGATAAATATCATTATGATAATATATAAAAGTAAAAGCTTAATATTAGTTCAGAAACAGAAAAGAGAAGAGGAGCAAGACCTATAAAATAGATAAGTAATGAACCATAATAAGAAACAGTAAAGGGAAAAAAGATTGTACCAAATACCCCAGCAGCTGGCCAGCAGGTGAGAAGGTGAGAGACTTGCCTGCAGGCTGCACCACCACTGCCACCACCTACTGGATTCTAATCTCCCAATAACCACTCCATAGCCCAACCTCACCCACTTCATCATCCTCCCTATGGACAGCCCTTCCCCACAACTCCAGCAGACTCCATAGGCACAGGTACTACCCACACTAGTTGTAAGAATACGTGAGAGACTGGCCTCCCAGCTAACTGCCCCAGCTTCCAGATGCTAAGCCCCAAGGCACATCCGATGCCCTTCCCCCTCTCATCGTAGCACCAGCAAGATAGCTGAGCCCTGATGGAACTGCATTGCTCTGGTGCAGTCCCCAGCAGCTGGCCAGCATGTAAGAGACCTGACTTCAGCTTCACCATTACAGCCACCACCCACTGGATTCTGATTCCCCCAAGACCCACTCCGTAGACCAACCCCACTCACCTCATCATTCTCCCAATGGCCATCTATCCCCCACACCTCCAGCAGAATCTGTAGACATAGGTACAACCCACACCAGTTGGAAGAACAGACCAATAGGCAAAGTTACAGCCCACACCAGTCAGAAGTACAGAAGGATACACTGGATTTAGGCATCCAAACCCCTACAAACATTAGCTGAGACAACCCTACTGGACCTGAATACCTGCCAATCATCAGAACCTTTGGCAATTCAGGCCAGAAAATGGTGGTGATATTTTATCAATGTACTCCAATAAAGTTTATGTGAGGATCAGAGGAAAAAGCCAGCCACTATAATAAACATAGAGGTCAAGCAATGGTAGCACATGCCTTTAATCCTATCACTCAGAAGGCAGAAGGCAGAGATCCATCTGGATCTCTGTGAGTTAAGACCACACTGGAAACAGAGCCAGGCCTGGTGGTACATACTATTAGTCTCAGCACTAACCATAAAGGTCTGGAGGTCTGTACAGACAGACAGGAAATGACAGAGCTGGGCAGGAAGAGGAAGTGATATAGCTGGGCAGAGAGAGGAAATGAGTTGGCAGAACAGAAAGGCATATAGGTGTGGGTATACAGGAAGTAGGTCTCTTTGGTGGAGGATCTCCAAGTGTTAAGAATGTGGCTGACTTCTTTATGCTTTTCTGATCTCTCAGCTTTTTACCCCAATATCTGGCTCCAGGTTTTTATTAATAAGACTTTTTAGCAACTTGTCTACAAGAAAGATGTTTAAGGAAACATAATAAATGAACAAAACACCCGTCCAACAAAGACAACACGAGAGTCAACACACAGACCTATAATCATTCCAATCCCAGATGCATAAATACCAGTGTAAGAATACATTCGACAACAGAAAGGGCAATATGGCATCACCAGAACCCAGCTATTCTACACCAACAAGATCTGAACTTCAAGTGCAGCTGAAACACAAGAAAACAATCTTAAAAATAACTTCATGAAGATGATAGAGGCCCTTAAAGAGGAGATGAAAAATTCCCTTAAAGAAATGGAGGAAAAGACAACCAAAAAATTGGAAGAAATCAATAAATCCCTTAAAGAAAGTCAAGAAAAAAAAACAATCGAACAGGTGAAGGAAACAGTTCAAGACTTGAAAATTTAAATAGAAGCAATAAATCAAACACAAACTGAGGGAATTCTGGAAATGGAAAATCTGGATAAGCAAAAAGGAACTACAGATGCAAGAATCATTGTAGCTGAAGTTTTCCTGGTCCCACCCAGCTCCCGTGGTCCCATAGTCTGAAGCCATTCAGACCCAAATGAACACACAGAGGCTTAATATTAATCAAAACTGGCCATTAGCTCAGGCTTTCTACTGACTAGCTTTTACACTTAAACTCATCCCATTTTTGTTAATCTATGTGTCACCACTTTTTCCATAGCTTTACCTGTGTGCCATTACCTGCTGCTCTCTGGACAGTGAACTGGCATCTCCTCCTCAGTTCTGTTTTTTCCTTCCCAGAACTCTCCTTGTCTGCTTATGCTGCCTATACTTCCTGCCTGGCTACTGGCCAATCAGTGTTTTATTTATCAACCAATCAGAGCAACACATTCACATCATACAGAACATCCCATAGCACCTCTCCTTTTCTGTCTAATCAAAAAGGAAGGATTTAACATTAACATAGTAAAATTACATATAACAAACAATTATCAAGCAAGAATTACAGTTATAATATCCAGTACATTTATATTTGGCAAATTTAAAGAAAATATTCTGTGGTGATATTGTGTTCCCCAATATATTGTGCACCCTAATAAACTTATCTGGGGTCAGAGAACAGAACAGTCACTAGATATAGAGGCCAGAAAATGGTGGCACACACACCTTTAATCCTAGCATTCCAAAGCCACACTGGAAACAGCCAGGCATGGTAACACATGCCTTTAATCCCAGAAAGTGATGGCAAGAAGCAGAAAGGTATGTAAGGCTATAAGGCATGAGGACCAGAAACTAGAGCCTGGTTAAGCTTTTAGGCTTTTAGCAGCAGTTCAGCTGAGATTCATGCTGGATGAGGACTCACAGGAAACAGGATTTGCTGTGGGATGTTCTGTATGGCAAATGTGTTGCTAATAAAACACTGATTGGCCTGTGGCTAGGCAGGAAGTATACGGGGACTAACAGAGAGAATAAAAAGAACAGGAAGGCGGAGGGAGTCTCTGCCAGCTGCCAGCCAGGACAAGCAGCATGTGAAGATGCCGGTAAGCCACAAGCCACGTGGCAAGGTATAAATTTTTAGAAATGGATTAATTTAAGATATAAGGACAGTTAGCAAGAAACCTGCCACGGCCATACAGTTTGTAAGCAATATAAGTCTCTGTGTTTACTTGGTTGGGTCTGAGCTGCTGTGGGACTGGCAGGTGAGAGAGATTTGTCCTGACTGTGGGCCAGGCAGGAAAACTCTAGCTACAAGGATTAGCTGAGAAATTGTCGAGGTGAGGTTAGCTGTGGCCTGTTCTGTTTCTCTGATCTTTCAGCGTTCACCACAATACCTGGCTCTGGGTTTGTTTTTATTAATAAGACCTTATAACAATTTGTGCTACAATATTCTATATTTGTGAACCTAAGGTTTCATATCTAACTTATCTTTTATCATAACTAAGGAGAATTATAACTATCTAGTTTTCAACTACATCAAAGACATTAGAAGGATATAATATTACCTAAGTAAACAGGAAAAGCAACTTCCAAAAATCTAGAATGACAGAGACAGCTGCCTGTCTGGATAGTCATCCAAAGTTCCTCTGTAATGTTGAGGCATCCATTTTCAGCCCACAGGCCTAGAGTCAGTCACTTTTCTCTTTGTCCTGTGGAATGTCTGGCAGTTTCCTCTGCAAAGCAGGAACCTGAAGGACCATCTCACCTTGCAAAGATTAGTGGTCACCTTTCTATGGGTCCTGCAAGTCCAATAGATACAACATTTTGTCAAGTAGTCCAGGCAAGAACAGTTTCTTGCCCAAATGGCTACTTTTGTCAAGAAGAAGATAAACTCCATATGGAGTGTCTTCAATACCCATCTTCCTCTTTGAATTAAATCAGTGCTGCCAGGATACAAGACGTTAAAGAGAGCATCTCAACCATCGAAGATATGATAGAGGAAATAGATTCAACTTTCGCTGCCTGTGGGGCCAGCCTCCAGCAACACAGGGTTCAAAGGAATCCATGAAGTCAGCGTACTATGACATTTTATCTGAGGGGGTAACGGAAAAGACACTCAAACACTCTCTTGATGGTTTCCTTCAGACATTTTCTTTATTCTTCTGTTGTATTCTCTCTATTCTTTATTTTCCTGGTGATCTCCTCTCATTCTTGAAGTTTTCCATCTAACTCTATCTTTATTTTTGATGTTTTCCTTCTAACTCCTTTTTTCTTTGTTATTCTTCTTCTTTTGTATTTTTCCTCTACAGTTTATATACCCCAACAAAATCTTTCAGGCAATATAGAAATTACAAAATGGTTACATTCTATTTTTCAAGTGAATTATTACAATGAATACAAGTAAAAAGCAGCATATTTTCCTCATCCCTTACATAATTAAACATTTTATGTATTACAGATGAAAAACAAATTATCCCCAAGAACCCATGTACATTCATACCCAAGCAACTTGTCATAGATTGATAGAGTAGGCAAGCAAGATATTCTCAGTCAGTCCTTTTACTGGCAAGCTGCATTTTGTGGTTACAAAGAAAGGACCAATCATTTTATTATTTATCTCAAAAGGTAATCTTATAAGGAATTTTAAAAGAATCACAAACTTAAACTTTTATGCATGAAAACCAATCAGTCACCTCGACTTTAAATGTTTAGTGTGCATACACACTCATCAGTAGTTTATGAATATTCTAAATAGAATCTTCTTAAATAGATATATTCTATTTATAAATATTCTAAATATTCTTTTTAAGAAGAATATTTAGAATATTTAATATAGTGGCTGGCTTTTTCCTGTGATCCCCAGATAAGCTTTATTAGGGTGCACAAATAAAATATCACCACAAAACTCCACACATTAATAGTGGAAGATTTCAGCCGGGTGGTGATGGCACACGCCTTTAATCCCAGCACTCGGGAGGCAGAGGCAGGTGGATCTCTGTGAGTTCGAGGCCAGCCTGGGCTACCAAGTGAGTTCCAGGAAAGGCACAAAGCTACACAGAGAAACCCTGTCTCGAAAAAAAACAAAAAAAAAAATAGTGGAAGATTTCAACACCCCACTCTCACCAATGAACATGTCTGCCAGACAGAATCTAACAGACGTTGTGATTCAGATGTACTGGACAGATATCTAAAGAACATTTCACCTAAACAACAAAGACTATACCTTCTTCTGAGCATCTCAAGGAACCTTCTCTAAAATTGACCACATACTCAGTCACAAAGCAAATATCAACAGATCCAAAAAGTTGAAATAACCCACTGTATCTTATTGGATCACCATGGGTTAAAGTTAGAATTCAACAACAACACAAATTACAGAAAGCCTAGAATCTAAACAACTATGGAAACTAAAGAACTCTCAACTGGCTATTTGTCCTCGCCAATTGGACTCCCGGAGCTCCACCTGGGGCCTGACCATGGATCTCTGCATCCGTGTCCTGTTCTCAGTGCATGAATTGGCTGTTTGAAACCTGGGGCTTAGCAGAGATGCTTGGCTCAGCCTGGGAGGAGGGGACTAGACCTGCCTGGACTGAGTCCACCAGGTTGATCTCAATCCTCGGGGGAGTCTTTGCCCTGGAGGAGATGGGAATGGGGGGTGGGCTGGGGGAAGGGGAGTGGAGTGGGAAGGGGGAGAACAAGGGAATCCATGGCTGATATATAAAATTAAATTATATTGCAAAATAAAATAAAATAAATTCAAAAAAAAGAACTCTCAACTGAATTTCTGCTGGGTCAAGGAAGAAATAAATTAAAGACTTCCTAGAAATCAATGAAAATGAATATACAACATACCCAAACTTATGGGACACCATGAAAGCAGTGCTAAGAGGAAAGTTTATAGCACTAAGTTCCTACATAAAGAATTTGGAGAAATCTCACATTAGCAACATGACAGCATACCTGAAAGGTCTAGAACAGAAAAAAGTAAACTCACTCAAGAGGAGTAGAAAGCAGTAAATAATCAAACTCAAGGCTAAAACCAATAAAATAGAAACAAAAAGAAAAATACAAAAAAATCAGTGAAACAAAGACTTGGTACTTTGAGAAAGTCAACAAGATAGACAAATCCTTATCCAAACTAACAAAAAGACAGAGAGAGAATATCCAAATTAACAAATTCAGAAATGAAAATGGGGACATAACATAAGGCACTAAGGAAATCCAGAGAACCATTAGGTTGTACTTCATAAACCTGTACTTCAAAAAATTGGAATATGTAAAAGAAATGGAAAATTTTCTTGATAGGTACCACATACCAAAATTAAATCAAGACCAGATAAACAATTTAAATAAACCCATAACACCTAAGGAAATAGAAGCATTTATTAAAAGTCTCCCAAACAAAAAAAGTCCAAGGTCATATGGTTTCAGCACAGACTTCTACCAGATCTTCAAAGAAGAGCTAATACCAATATTCCTCAAATTGTTCCACATAATATATACAGAAGGAACATTGCCAAATTCTTTTTATGAGGCTACAGTTACCCTGATAAACCCTAAACTACACAAAGATGCAACAAAGAAAGAACATTGCATACCAGTCTTTACAGGTAGTTATGTCACAGGAACAACAGGTGGTAATTGAAGTTCTAGGGGTCAGTCCACCAGGAGGAAATTCTCTGATGGATCAACTTTGTTCAGCAAGGCCACAAGACTACAGACTCTGGAATGTCTTTTGCTTCTGTTGTGCATTTACATGTTGCTGTTACAATCTTTTCTCTATTATCTGACATGTTGTATATTAGATGTAGGACGTCCCCCCTGCCTGTATTGCAGTGTGTTTATCTCATGAAAACATCCCAATCTACTGGGCATTTTTATCTGTGGATTGTCAAGAAGATTATCCCTCCCTAAGCTGTACTGCCTAATTCATATAATATTTATAATCTATACAGAATTTTAATGAATAAAAATACAAGGAATTGCTACACTGTCAGCGCCAATGAGTTCCCCCTAAGGAGCTTCTTCAAATTACACCTCAAGTTAATGAGCCAGACTGCCTCAAATTCCTTTAATCTTATTTCTGAGAAATGCAGTCACAGGTCTAATTGTGTAATGCAGTCACAGCTCTTAGTGTGTACCTTCAGGTTAGACCAGACGCCTTGCTAATCATTTTTAAGATAAACATTCCTAGAAAAACAATCTAAAGTCCACAAGGACATATAGCTGAGTTATCTGATCCATTAGCAAGGGTCGTAAATACAAAACAGCCCAGTGATTGCTAGATGTCAAATGTTTAATTCCTGGTACCCATTCCTGACCTCAATTTGTGAAAATAAATTCTGACTAGTCAGGGCTACAGAAATAATTTGACTCTGTAGCCTCCCAAAAGGCCTAAAGGTTTCTTCTGATAGTCAGGAGTCACACAGGGCAAAAAGTAAATTTTAAGATTTAAAGCATTATAATGCTATAGTATCTTGGAAAGTACAGACTTGAGCTGATGCTAAAAGATATACAGTAACTCAAGAATGTTGACCTGAGCCTGAACTAAAGGATTTTCTTTCTTTCTTTCTTTCTTTCTTTCTTTCTTTCTTTCTTTCTTTCTTTCTTTCTTTCTTTCTTTCCTTCTTTCTTTCTTTCTTTCTTTCTTTCTTTCCTTCTTTCTTTCTTTCTTTCTTTCTTTCTTTCTTTCTTATTGTTTTTTTTTATTTGTCTTTTGAGACAGGGTTTCCCTGTGTAGCTTTGTGCCTTTCCTGGAACTCACTCAGTAGCCCAGGCTGGCCTCGAACTCACAGAGATCCACCTGCCTCTGCCTCCCGAGTGCTGGGATTAAAGGCATGTGCCACCACTGCCCAGCTGAGGATTTTCAATATACCATGTCCAAGGCTTGAGCTAGCACTCTCCTGGCTGCTGAGGTAGAAGGGGGCACCTGGATTTACAACTTCTGACGACAGGGATGTTAGTTCAAAATGTTTACATTGTTGTGGGGTCTATAATCATTCACTTAAAAATGGAATGTAATCTTTTTTGACTCCTGTATTGCCTGAAAGAATTTGTTGGGGTATATAAGCCATAAAAGATATGCAAGAACAGAGCAACAATGGAGAGCAATAAATGAGAACAACATGAGAGAAGAATAAAAAGGAACCATCAAGAGAGTGTGTGAGTATATTATTTCCCTAAAAACCCTCAGATAGAAAAGTCTCAGTCACTCCAACACCGTGGATTTCTTTTGAGCCTTGGGGCTGGTTCCTACAAGTGGCGATAAATCTTACTCATGAACATTGATACAAAAATACTCAATAAAATACTTACAAACCAATTCAAAGATCACATTTAAAAAAATCATCTACTATGACCAATTAGGCTTCATCCCATAGATGCAGGGATGGTTCAACATATGAAAATTTGTCAATGTAATCCACCATATAAACAAACTGAGAGAGAGAAAAAAAAAACATGACCATCTAAGAACACACTGAAAATCCTTTCACAAAATGCAACACCCCTCCATGATAAAGATTTTGGAGAGATCAGGGATACAAGGAACATACCTAAACATAATAAAAGCAATATACAGCAAGCTGACAGCCAACATCAAATAAAATGGGGAAAAACTCAAAGCAATTCCACCAAAATCAGGAACAAGACAACGCTGTCCACTCTCTCCATATCTATTCAATATAGTACTCAAAATTCTAGCTGGAGCAATAAAACAACAAAAGGAGATCAAGAGAATAAAAATCGGAAAAGAAGAAGTCAAAATTTTGCTATTTGCAGATGATATCATACTATACATAAGTGACCCCAAAAATTCTACCAGGGATAAACATCTTCAGTGATGTGACTGGATACAATATTAACTCAAAAAAATCAGTAGCCCTCATATATACAAACGATAAACGGGCTGAGGAAGAAATCAGGGAAACAACGCCCTTTACAATAGCCACAAATAATAAAAAAAATTCTTGGGGTAACTCTAACAAAACAAGTGAAAGACCTATATGACAAGAGCTTTATGTCTTTGAAGAAAGAAATTGAAGATGTCAGAAAATGGAAAGATATCCATGTTCATGGAACAGTAGGATTAACACGGTAAAAAAAAAATAGTAATCTTACCAAAAGCAGTCTACAGATTCAATGCATTCTCCATCAAAATTCCAACACAATTCTTCAGACTTTGAAAGAACAACACTCAACTTCATATGGAAAAACAAAAAAACAGCATATTTAAAACAATCCTGTACAATAAAGTAACTTCCAGAGGCATCACTATCTCTGACTTCAAGATCTATTATAGAGCTATTTAAAAATCAAAGATCACATTTAAAAAAATCATCTATTTTTAATATTCTATTTTAAAAAAGCATAGTATTGGCATAAATCTAGCAACTGTCTGTAACTCCAAGATCTGACATAGACATAGACATGTCTCACACAGACATACACACAAGCAAAACACCAATGCAAATAAAAAAATAAATTCTTAAAAAATACAGACAGGTGGATCAATGGAATCGAATTGAAGACCCTGACCACACACCTATGAACAAACATCTGATTTTTGACAAAGAAGCTAAAATTATACAATGGAAAAAAGTAAGCTTCTTCAAATGGTGCTGGTATAACTGGATATGGGCATGTAGAAGAATGCAAATATTTCTATATCTATTACCCTGCACAAAACTCAAGTCCAAGTGCATCAAAGATTTCCACATGAATCCAGTTATACTGAACCTGATAGAAGAAAGTGGGAAGTAGCTTTGAAGTTATTGGAACAGAAGACAACTTCCTGAATAGAACACCAATAGCACAGTCACTAAGATTGACAATTAATAAATGAGACCTCATGAAACTGAAAAGCTTTTGTAAGGCAAAGGACACTGTCAATAAGACAAAATGGCAGCCTACAGAATGGGAAAAGATCTTTACCAACCCCACATCTGATAGAGGGCTAGTCTCCAAAATATATAAAGATGTCAAGATACTAGACATTAAAATACCAAATAATCCAATTAAAAATGGGATACTGATTTAAACAGAGAATTCTCAACAAAATAATCTCAAATGACCTAGATACACTTAAAGAATTGTTCAACATCCATCCATAGCCATCAGGGAAATGCAAGTCAAAATGACTCTGAGATACCATCTGGCACCTGTCAGAATGGCTATGATAAAAAAAAAAAAACACTAATAACAGCATACATTGGAGACGATGTGGAGTAAAAGGAACACACCACCACTGCTGGTGGGAGTGCAAACTTGTACAGCCACTTCAGAAATTGATATGGTGGTGTTGTAGAATATTAGATAAAGATGTGTTATATTTGCTTGTGCTGGCTAGAAATAAGCCAAGCTAAGGCCAGGCATTCATAAGAAAGAATAGGTCTCCATGTATTTATTTGCAGGCAAATGGATGGATCTAGAAAAATCATCCTGAGTGAGGTAACCCAGACCCAGAAAGACAAACATGGTATATACTTACGCATAAGTGGAAATTAGCTCTAAAGTAAAGGATAACTAGGCTACAATCCACACAGCCCCAGAGAGGCTAGGTAACAAGGAGGATCCAAAGAGAGACACATGGATTTCCCTGGGAAGGGGAAATAGAAGAGATCTCCTGTGTGAACTGGGGGTCAAGGGGGGAGGGTGAAAACATGAGGGATCAGGTTGAGTGGGTTGGGGGTAGGATGGACGGGAAGAGTAATGAATGAGATGTCTTGATGAGGGGTTTAAAATTATGGGGAAACCTGGTGCCAGGGAAACTCCCAGGAATCCACAGAATGACCCAAGACCTCTACAAGAAGAAGCCAGACAAAATCTCAGCACAGAAAGGGAAGGTTACAAAATCCCATACCCACCCAAGAAGGAAGTTATTGGAAATTGATGGCTACTGGGAGGGAGAGTCAGTTTCCTTCAGGGATACAATTGCCTGAGAGACTGTCTGTGTTTCAGTGGTTGGCCCTACACCCATGCCCATACTAGCAGAATTAAATGAACTCAGTATGTTTAAAAAAGAGAATATGGGGCTGAGGAGATGAATCAGTAGTCAAGAGCACTGCTGCTCTTCCAGAGAACCCAGGTTTGATTCTCAGCACTAACACAGCAGCTCACAACCATCTAGAACTCCAATTCTAGGGGATCTTGTGTTCTCTTCTGGTTTCCATTGATTCCAGCATTGTTAAACAGATAAGAGTTGTTTGTGGTAAGATCTTTATGGCTTTAAGAGATGATGCTGACCTTTGTTTGAACTGTAAATTGGAGTCTACTACCTTAACTGTGTTCCACTGACACTTGTGAGAGACCAATGGATACTTAGGAAATGGCATGCTTGAAAGACTACTAAGTCTCTGAACACCTTCTGACACGAAGAAAATGCATCTTTACCTTGTCACAGATCTGTCTATCCCTCCCTTATATCTTCTGCCTCCTTACCTAAATCTTTTAATACCCCTATGCTTTGTCATTTACAAGTCAGAAGACCTACACACCACCCAGTAAAAGTCCAAGTTCCATTATTCATGGAGGATTAAAAAAAAAGATAAAACAAGAACTGAGCATATTTTCAGATGACTTAGAAAGGTATACCAATAGTTTCAAAAGTCAACAGTTACTTTTGTTCTCAGCTGCAAAGATATAAAGGTGATCTCTTTTTCAACTCTTTCTTGAGATGAATTATATGCGATCAAGGAGACAGCAGTCTATTAGGGAATAGCCTATACATGATATATCCCAATCAGCCTTTAGGGGCTACTGTCATCTCCCAGCAGGACTGAAACAGAGACTAAGACACCAGGAGTAACTTGGGCATGAAATGACATGCTCTTTTGATTAAATGAGGGGATGAAAGAAATCTAAATTAATCTAGTAATTTATAATGAATTATCCACCATAGACAAAACTTCTAAAGAAAATCCACAAGCTTTCCGAGAGATTAAGGGAGAAGCTCATAATTAAGTCAACTGAGGAAAAACTGATTCCTAAAGACTGTCTTATCAGTCGGTACCCCAGAAAAGAAAAGAAAAATACCAAAATTGAAAATAGGCACTAACACCTCAGCCACAAACCTCAGGGTGGTCTTCTCTATGCACTACAAATGAGACAGGGATGAGAAAGAACAGCTAAGGAGAGGGTGGGATATAAATATAAAAAATGTTGACTAAATATTGGAGGCCTTAGAGACCCAAATACTACCTCCAAGATACACAGTGTTAACATTCACATACCTGGCAGTTGCCATTAATGAAGGAAGTACAGCCATTGTAGGATTGGGACCTTGAAATGTAATCTCAATACTTAATTGAATGAAATCGCAGGTTCTCTTAGGTTTAGCCACCTCCTGAACAAAACATTACCATTTGTTCTGGTTAATTTTTTTTTGGCAACTTGTCACATAACTTAAGAGTCACTTAGGAAGAGGGAACTTCAACTGAGGAATTTGCAAGACCAGATTGGCCTATAGCAATGTCTAAGAGAGAATGTTAAAAGATTGATAATTTGATAATGGGTGATGGAGGGCCCAGCCAATTGTGTATGGACCCAGCCCTAAGCGCGTGGGCCTAGGCTATATAAGTTGATTAGCTTCAACTAGTTAGGAGGCCCCCAGGCAGTGGGACCGGGACCAGTCCTTGGTGCATGAGCTGGCTTTTTGGAACCTAGGGCCTATGCTGAGACATTTTGCTCAGCCTTGGTGTAGGGAGGAGGGGACTGGACCTGCCTTAACTGAATCTACCAGGCTGAGCTGAATCCCCAGGGGAAACCTTGCCTTGGAGGAGGTGGGAATGGGGGGTGAGTTGGGGGGGAAGGCTGGCGGTAGGAGGAGGGAGGACAGGGGAATCCGTGGCTGATATGCAAAATTAAATTAATTATAAAAATAAAAATATTTTTTAAAAAAACCTAGCCAAGCATGAGCCAGTGAGTAGGCCATTCATCTATTGTTTCTATTTCAATTTTTACTTGAGTTTCTACCCTGACCTCCAACAATGATAGACTGTGAACTGGAAAGTGTAAGCCAAACAAAACCTTTCATCCTCAGTTTGTGTTTTGATCAGAGTATTTTATCAGTAACAAAAAGGTAACTAGACTAGAATCTCAGAAATAGATCCCAGGGCAACTTTGGACACAGTCAATAAAATTATAACTTTTCTACCTAGTACTGGAGCTAACATCCCTATGCTAATCTGATTTTCTAGTATCATTTCATATAAAACAGGTCAGACTATAGCCATCAATGAAGAGCCACAATAAGAAAACTGACCTGCTTAAAGTTGCCTATAAAAGGGAACCTAATATTTGCATCAATTTTCAGTAATGCCTGAATATCATAGCCCTGTTCTAGGTAGATACATACTTCAAAAATTGAAGAAATACTTCAAATTGTTAGTGAAACCCATCAGAAAGAGTAGAAAGGCCAGTTTCTGACAGGAATAAAACCCACAGTTTTATTTATGTATGTATGTATTTATTTATTTATTTATTTATTAAGCAAATAAGAGATTGAGTTGAGTGAACACTACCCTACCACAAAACCTATTATCCAAATAAAACACTGTATCTAACAAAGCCAGGGGCTAAGACTATGTTGTAGACCCTTATTATCAAGTTCCAGAAGACAGCCTTTTAAAACCCAGCAACTTCTGTTGTAGGATAACCTTTTTGTATACCGTGAAGATGTGTCTCTGCCAAGGCACCTTCTTTCCGATTGGTTTAATAAAGAGCTGAATGCCAAATAGCTAGCTAGGCAGGAGAGGATAGGCAGAATTTCTGGACAGAGATGGGAACTCTGGAAAGGAATCAGAGAGGTGAGATTTGCCAGTGAGATGCAAAAGAAATCAGACATAATGTATGGATGAGAGGTGATGTGCCACTTGGCAGAACATAGATAATTATAAATGGATTAACTTAAGTTTTAAGAGTTAGTTGGGAACAAGCCTAAGCTAAGGCCAAGCTTTCATAATTAATAAGAAGTTTCTGTGTCATTATTTGGGAGCTGGTGTTCAAAAGAAAGACCTGCTACAAACTCCCCTTATAACAGCCCCTTCTTCAGGTAATAAAGAGCAGGATGGAATATCCACTAGTGCAAGTTTAAGAGGTATAAATGAGGCTGTGAATTCCCTCCAAATCCTTACCTGATTGCTGCATAAATGTCTTCTGATTGCAAGTAATTTTCAGTCTTAGATTTCAAAGATGACTTTCTCTGAAGACTGCTAGACTCATTATCACATTTTCTGTTTACCTTTGAATAAAAGAAAAAAATCACATGGACATCTTGACCCCAGCACCTTCACATTTAGGTAGTATGAAATGAAAGAGGTTTCAAAGGGTTGAGATCTAATAAAGATAACAGAAGTGGGAGAGGACCATAAAAAGTTGTGAAATTTTCACAGCACAGAACCTAATGGGCTGCCACTCTCCTTTAGGATCATACTGCTTCAAATTTTCTCCTCTGAACTATACATTGCCTTACTTTGGATTTGTTTCACTAAATAAACATCTGTCTATGTCTCTTGGATTCCTCCTCCCTTTCTCTTCCTCCTCCTCCTTCTCTTCTTCTTTGAGAAAGGTTTTCTCCGTGTAGCCCTGGCTGTCCAGGAACTCACTCTGTAGACCAGGCTGGCCTGAAACTCAGAGATCCACCTGCCTCTGCCTCCCAAGTGCTAGGATTAAAAGCATGTGCCACCACTTCCTGTTTATATTCTTGGAGAAGTCAAGAACTGAGGAGAAACTATAATTCAGTAACAAATAGTATCTTCTTTGATCTCAAGGGAGTGAAAATAGAAATTAACAATAAGAACACTAGAAATCATAAAATACATGAAAATTAAGCAGCATTCTCATGAGTGAGAATGATCAAGGTAAAAATAATATTAAAAAGTTCCTTGAAGACAATGAACGTAACAACAAAACAATGAAACCAAAACAATGGGATACAGCAGAAGCGGTACTGGTTGGGACGGTCATAACAATTAATTCCGACACCAAAGAAGTAATAATATCAAATAAACAATCAAATGGTTCACCTCAAAAGCAACCCAAATCCGAAAGGAGCTGAAAGAATAAAGATCAGGCACAGAAATCAACACTTTAAGTAGGCAATTCAGAATACTAATAAAACTTAATTGGACTTTTTAAAGATACACAAAATTCACAAAACTTTGGCTAAGAAAGGAAAGAAAATTATAGAAGACTCAAATGCCTAATATTAGAAAACACAAGTGAGAAATTTTGACTGACATCAAAAAACACAATGGATTAGAAGAAGCTATTTTAAGCTATTAAAAGATTATTAAAATATTAAATATTATTAAAATATAAGATATTAAAAAGATTATAAGAGCTAGAAGACACAGACAAATTCCTAGGCACATGCAAAATAAATATAAAATCTGAGCAGACAAAAATGAATAAAAAAATCTAAAGTGTTTCAGCAAACAGAAGTCCAAGACACAGTGGCTTTACTGATAAATTACATGATACATCTGAAGAATGGTAGCACAATCCTTCTCAGTTTTTCCAAAAATAAAAATAAAAGTAAAGAACTCTGCCAAATTTACACTACATGAACAATATTATCTGATACCAAAAGCAGATAAATTCAAACACTGTAGGACAACATGCTTAGCAACTAAAATATAGATTATTGTCAAACACTAGCAAATTAAATTCAAAATCCATCAGAAAATTCAAAGTCCATCAGATATAAAGATGAAATAATCACAGGAAAGACATTTCTCAAAAAGAAGATATACAAATGGTTAATATTACATGAAAAATATTCAATTATTATCAGAGAAATGTATTCAAAACCACAATGAGATGTTCTTTTGTTTGCTTTGCTTTGCTTTGAGACAAAGTCTCACAATGTAGTTCTTGCTGGCTGATTAAGAACTCACTTTATAAACCAGGCTAGCCATGAGCTCACAGTCTTTGCCTCCTAAATGCTGGGATTCAAGGTGTGTACCACATCTAGCAACAATAAGGTATTTTTTCACCCCAATCAGAATTGCTATCCCCAGAAAGGCCCAAAGTGACAAATGTTGCTAAGTATAAAAGGAGGAACTCCTATACACTGCTGGTGAAAATGTTAATACAAACATGGGCAACATTATGGAGATTCCTCAAAAAAGTCAAAATGTATCAGTTGGGGGTGGACATTCCAGTGATTGACTCTCTGCATTTTGACTAATTGTGGATCTCTGTATTATTCTCTGTCTGTTGCACAAATAAGCGTTTCTGATGATAAGCCTCACTTACCTGTGGATATAAGGATACATATTTAGAAAACAGAAATTATATTTGTTTAGGAAACTGGCAGTAATTGCTAGGAGTCTTAGCTGGGATCATCCTTATAGATTCCTGGGCGTTTGCCTTCCACCAGGTGTGAGATCTGAGCTTGCCTTAGTGAGCTTCCTAGTGAGATCTGAGCTTGCTTTACACAGCAGGGCTGCATTAGGCGGTGGCTTGACCACATGCATGGTCATCAGGTGTTTTGGATGGTCTGCACTTGGCTAAGCTGGGGGAGGGGGAAGGTCTTTTTCTCCACCCCTTGGCATTCCTTTAAAAGCCCTTTAGTAGAGACAGAAGGGACTGGTGGGATTTGACCCAGGCCCTCCCAAACTATCCTATGTTTCTAACTGTCTCTCTCTCCTCTCTATATTTCTATCTCCATATTTCTCACTTCTCCCTCCTCAAGAGTACCCTGGGGAAAAAAGAGGGAGCTGGTCTCCCTCAATCAGGTTTCTACCTGACCCTAAAATGCATCCCCCTTTCCAGTCATCTCTTTCAGTACACTCTCCCTCTATTCCCCACCTGATCCCTCATGTTTCCATCCCCACCTGGCCACAGTCCACCCAGGAAATCTCTTCTATTTCCCCTTCCCAAGGAGATGCAAGTGGACTGCCTTGAGCCCTCCTTGTTACCTAGCCTCTCTGAGTCTCTCTCACACTCTTTTTTTTAATTTTTTTTTCATTGATTTTACATACCAATCAGTTTCCACTCCCTCCTCTCTTCCCATTCCCTCCCCCCACCTCCCATCCACCTCCTCCCCATCCACTCTTCCTCAGTTCAGAAAAGGGCAGGCAACCCATGGGAGTCAACAAAGCATGGCATATCAAGTTGAGGCAGGACCAAGCTCCTCCCCTTGCATTAAGGCTGGGCTAGGTATCCCAACATGGAGAATAGGTTCCAAAAAGCCAGATCATGCATCAGGAATGGGTCCTGATCCCACTGCTAGGGGCCCCACAAACAGATCAAGCTACTCAACTGTCTCCCACATGCAGAGGGCCTAGGTCAGTCCCATGCAGGCTCCCCTAGTTGTCTCACACACTCCTAAGGCTCAGGAAAAATTATGAAAGAGGGAATGGAAAGATTTTAAGAGCCATACAGCCCAGATGCCTGCTACTAGATAATGTTCCCTAGACATGAGAGGGAAAATGTATCCATGAAATATCAACAATATGATTGTGTGAACAAGAGAGACATTTTGACAACAGTTAAAATGTCATCACAAACAAAAGAAAATTCACATAACCCCTCAGAGCTACTGGTGGTCAGTGGTTGTTGAAAGAGAAACAGTGTCCTCCAGAAGTGAGTTCCTGAATAGATTTTCTAATTTCAAATGGTAAGATCTGGACACATGTACATATGAGCAAAACTAAATTGACTTAGCAATCTGTATATACATATAATAATAATAATTAAGAAGAGATCCTGAATTTGGGAGGGAGGGTTGAAACACAGGAGGAGTTTGAAGAGGGAGCAGAAGTGATGTAAATGCAGTGACCATTTATGAAGGTCTCAAAATAACTAAAATTGTAAAAAGTCAGAAATGGAAGTACAGTATAATTCAACAATCTCTTTATTTGATTATGTCAAAAAGAAATAAAATTCATACCAAAGAAATAATTTCACTCACGAGCTTATCGCAGCACTATATACAGTAGCCAAGATGCAAACTCATACAAAGCATCTGTTGATGAATGAGTACTAGAGCATTATCCTTACATAAAATGAAATCCTGTCACTTGTAGAGACATTTATAAAGCTAGAGAACAGTATGTTAACTGCAATAAGTACAGAAATATGATTGCTTATTTACTGACTCATTAATATAAGCAAAAATGATTACTTTCTAGAATAAGGGGCAGGATCGTGGTTATTAGAGGCTAGCACTTAGTAATATAGGTAGCAGCTGGAGAACTACCATAAAAATGCAGCTAGATAGGAGGAATTAGTTCTATTTTCACATTTTCTGATAGGGGAAACATTCTACAAAAATTCACCATATGTTTCAAAATTTCTAGAAGAGAAATTAGAAATTAATTAGTTAGTAATACTAACTAGCCTTAGTATTACTAACACACAAAAGTAATAAATGCTTGAAGAATGGAATTGTGAATTATTCTGGTTTGATAACACACTATACATAGGTATAAAGTTATCATAATGTACCCCACAAATATGTTTAAATAGTATGTCCATAAAATGTTTAAAACAAAAATGATGGAAGTTCTCCATTAAAAAAACAATTGTAACACTTAAACATATAATAAAATATGTCCAAGAAAAGACTCACTTCTGAATGAACAGGAGGTAGCAGGTATTAGAATACAGATAATATACATGAAAGATGCCTTGGATTATATCAAATGTGTTAGAAACTTTGCTGTGGGATGTTCTGTATGGCAAATGTGTTGCTAATAAAACACTGATTGGCAGTGGCTAGGCAGGAAGTATAGGCAGGGCTAACAGAGAGGAGAAAAGAACAGGAAGGCAGAGGGAGTCTCTGCCAGCCACCGCCAGGACAAGCAGCATGTAAAGATGCCGGTAAGCCACGAGCCACGTGGCAAGGTATAGATTTATAGAAATGGATTGATATAAGATATAAGGACAGTTAGCAAGAAGCCTGCCACGGCCATACAGTTTGTAAGCAATATAAGTCTCTGTGTTTACTTGGTTGGGTCTGAGCGGCTGTGGGACTGGCAGGTGAGAGAGATTTATCCTGACCGTGGGCCAGGCAGGAAAACTCTAGCCACAAATTTCTTTACTTCTGTTTAAAATTCTTCATTATAATATTATAAATAATTTCAGGGTTTTTCCAAGGGTTTTTGTGAGACATTTCCCCTATGAAGAAGAAATCCTTGCTTGGATTTTAGGATGTTGACAAAGGAAGCTCTGGGAAATTACCTAAAAAAGAAATGAAGGAAATGACAATTTACTGATTTCCAGAAACTGATTAGAAATTTACATTAGTTAACTCAAATGTGTGTTATTATATTAATGAATGTTGGTACATATATGTAGTTCATAAAATATATTGTATATTCCTAAGAAATAAGATAATATATAAAAAGACAGTTTTCCTATGCATATCATTATACTACCCTATTAGGTTTCGTTTCTACAATGAAAAATCACATTTATAATTGTCCTACTAAGTAGCAACTGACGATTTTGTACAACTTTGTGAAAAGCACCATTTGTTTTCAGATTGCAGAGGTGTATTATTACTATCAACTTAATAGACATTTTACTTTTTTGGAATTCAAAATATACAAAAATAAGTAAAATTTCACCTTTTTGGAAAAATATCAATGTAATCATATGAAACATTTTCAAGGGGCAGAGATTGAATTTGAAATAATTATCATTGATTATAGCTGCTCTTTTTAAGAGAAATGTTATATTCTTCTATTTTCTTTCCATCTTTAGCACTCACATATATATCCATGTATGGGCACACATGTCCACTCAAAATTAATGTTGATTAACTTGCCATAAAATAATTAGTTATTTATTCAACAAGCAAGTAAAATGAGTAATTGACTGGGTCTCTTACTTAATTGTTTTAAAAAATTGTTTTAAAAATTGTTTAAAAATTGTTTTAAAATGTGAACATATCCATACTTTTAAAATAATATTTACATGTATGTAGACAGTGTAAAATATAATGTGTGTTTTCCCTTTAAATTTTTGTAGCTCAGAGACTCTTTGTGATGTCACGACTCAACATTACCAGTTTGACCACATGAATGCTGAGGTCCTGGCAGAAGACAGGCAAAGAAAATGTCTCTTTCAAAACTGTAAGCCCTCTTCAATACTTCTTGGTATTTTTAATGATTAACATGTTCAATGAACTTACATAGTTATGTGTAAAGACAGTTAATTAGTCCCTGTGCATTTTTATAGGTTAAATTTTGAATTTTAGCTGGGCGGTGGGTGGCTCACACCTTTAATCCCAGCACTTGGGAGGCAGAGCCAGGCGGATCTCTGTGAGTTTGAAGCCAGCCTGGTCTACAGAGCGAGATCCAGGACAGACACCAAAGCTAAACAGAGAAACCCTGTCTCAACCCCCCCCAAAAAAAATTGAATTTTTTCACAAATTTCCCATTCTGTCTTGAGTACTTTCCCTTTAAATATATCCAGTTCAGCTTCTTTGAAAACTGTGTCAATGGCTATGTCTTTTTGAGTCATTTTTTTTAGAACCACATCTTGGTTTTGGCAGAATGGAAATAATTAATGTGTGTATGTGGTTTATTTAAGATTTAAACCTAGATATAAGGTAAGATTGTTGTATTTAACAACCAGTAAGCTTAATTTTATGAGTAAGAAAAAATTTGTCATTCTATTGTTCCAATAAAGAGGATAAAAAGACTTCTATTATGTCTGATAGAATTATTATATAGTCATTTTTCTTTTTTAAAAGATCTATACTCATCTAAAATTGACAACAGTGTTTTAAATATTTTTACTGGCCATATCTTTGAGTAGTGGTTTATTTTAATCATTTATCTTGTCTTAAAGTCTAATGAAAATAATTTTAAAATTAAGGTAAAGTGAACTGTCTTGACTTGGAGCTACCAACTGGTATCTATATATGTTCATTTGAATCAATTATTTTAATATGCAAACGTGGAAATAAGGTAGAGTTGCCATTAGAGTAGGTTTAAACCTAAGTCCATGTTGTTCAGACCATGTGCAACCTCTACCCCTGCACTATGACCACTTTGTTCATGGGCCCATTGGCCAATGACAGGGATGGCTGGGTGCCACATTCATATATGATGCGAGCAGTTGAAGTCATAAAGTGAGCCCAGCTGTTTGACAAAGATTCAGCAAAGCTGAGCTGCATGATGGCCACTGAGCCACCTTTGGTTTTCATCTCTACCTGCTTCATACTTGGGACACTTTTAATATTTGTACAATTTGGGGATATTGGATTGAGAGAAATTTTCTTATGAATCATTCATGCCTTCTCCTAGGAATGCTGCTTCTAAGCTTCCCCAGTACAGTCCTGAACATACTATTTCCCCCAATTTAGAGAGATATCCTTATCTACTTGAAGGTCTTCCTTATGCCTTGGAGGTTGTGACACACATTAAGAAGCTAGAGGTCTTTTTATGACACTATGAGACATTCTTGAAACATCTGTCCCTGTACTTACATAGAAATAATATATTCAAAACAAAGTAAACTCAAAAAGGTCAACAAGATTTGATGGGCTAGAGGATTGGCCACAGATCAGATTGCAAGCCTCTTCCCACTATCTACTCAGGCAATTAAATAGCATATACAGCAACAAAGTTAGATTATCTGAAGTTACCTCTGCCCTACACAGAGATTTATACTAATGAGAAAAGAATGGTGTAGAAAGATGATAAAAGAATGAGATGTCAGGACCTCCCTCTCTTAGAAAAGGTAGCACATGTAGAGCCACTATGGTGGCATATGACTAAAGAACAATAGAAGGCCAGGATTTGACATACAAAATTCTATAAAAATATAAAATATAAACACCGTATTATGCCAGTATTTGAATAATAACTGCAACAGCTTTGGCCTGAGGATTTTTCTTGGGCACTCTGACCATTAAGAGTTAATAATACACTGCTTGAGATATGGCAATATACCCAGGCTGGCTTGGAAATTTTGTTTTGGTCTAGTGTCCTTGAAACAACCAGAGCTACTAGCTTGAGAACATGCTTTCATATGCCTCTAGATTCTTAAAAATTGGGTTATGGGGTTTATGACTAAAAAATGATAACTATTTATTAATGATGTCAAAACTTGAGGGAAAATTATTGGAAATGATAACTCTGTCCTGTCATGGTTTATCAATGATGACTAAAAGATGAGCAAAAGGAAATGAAAAACATGTACAAAAACAAAAATATGATCTATGTTTTGGAACATAATGAATGTATTCCTGCTTACTGAATTCTGTATAAATAAAGAAGCACTCTGGCTGCTAGTCAGTCAGGCTATAAGATTCTCCCAACCACCATGGACTGGCTCACTCCCCTCCCCCACCCCCTGTAGCCAACTCCTTACCTCCTCTGCAGGGACCTACTTATCTCAGGGATGGCTCCCAGCAGCTGGGGAAAGAAACTGATTTCCATAGAATGTGTTATCGTATCTACTTTATTACTCAACTCCTTGCTGAAGTTACCTTTGGCCATTCAAAGAGATCTATCCACATACTTCTCCAAATGTCTTCCTCACCAATGTTCTAATAATATTCTTTCCAATTCCCTGACCATCCAGCCAAACCATTGGCTATAGCCCATGATTTAGTGAACAATCTCACATCTGGCCATTTCTCATCCCCAGTAAAATGTACAACCATGTGTAGTACCCACTGTGAAGATTTTCCTTCACAGATATCTTTCAGGATTGTCCCAGAAAGGGGTTGTAATGCTGCAGCTCTTCATTTCAGGGTGATGTCTGCATTACATAAAGAACCATCAGTCTCCTCTTGCTCAGTCAACTGATCACAGGGCATACCTCATGACTTTAGACCCTATAGGTGCATGACTGAGAGCAGAAGGCATTGAAACAGGAGTAGAAACCATAGGCATTTGGGTAGCTTCATTTAACTTATTGTGCCTTCAGGACCTGCTTGAGCCCAGCCACATACAAATACACACACACACACACACACACACACACACATACACACACACACACACACACACACATATATATGTGTATATATATAGGTATACAAACATACACACACACATACATATGTGTGTATATATAGGTATACAAACACATGCATACATACATATGTGTATATATATATATAGGTATACAAACACACACACACACACACACACACACACACACACACACACACACACATATATATATTTCAAAGCTTCCATTTGAAAATTATTGCTGCTGTTTATATCCTACTTTATAGCTTGGTGGGTCAGATAATACCCAGCTCATGATAGGTAGCTCCAGTTTAATGGTAATTTGGTAGCCCATTGTTTCAATTAAGGCCCAATAGCAGGCCAAGAGCTGTCTCTCAAAGAGTAAATAGCTATCTTCAGATGATGGTAAAGACTTAATCAAAAATCCCAAATTTCCTCTGTGATTAACGTATAGGAGCTTGCCAAAGGCTCCAAACAGCATCCTTATCTTCCATTGATACCTCAAGTACACTTGGGTCTACTGGATCATATAGTATATACTCATAAGTGGATATTATCTGTGAAATAGACAATATCCATGCTACAATTCACAGACCCGGAGAGGTTATGTAACAAGGAGGGCTCAAGGGGGGAACATTAGGATCCCCCTGGGAAAAGGAAATAGAATAGATTTCGTGGGTGGACTGTGGACAGGTGGGGATGGGAACATGAGGGATCGGGCCGGGGTGATGGAGGGGGAGATTACTGAAAGAGACAACTGGAAAAGGGGGAACTTGGGGGTGAGGTAGAAAACTGGTACAAGGGAAACTCCAAAGAATCTACAAGGATGACCCAGCTAAGGCTCCTAGCAATAGCAGATACATAGCTGGAACTGACCATTTCCTCAGTCCAGGCAAGACTTCCAGTGGAGGGGATTTGGACACCAACCCAGCAACATAACCTTCAACCTACAGTCTATACTGCCTGTTGGGTATTCTGGGCTAAGGGTGGCATAGAGATTGTGGGAGTGTCCAATCAGTGACTGGTCCAGCCTGACACCCATACCACAAGGGTGAGCCCACCAATGATACTGCCTGGAGCACTAGGACACAGATGCTGGATGGCCCAGAGACCTAAGATAGAACCAAACATGACTGGAGAAAAAAATGTCAATGTAATGATGCCTGATGATATTCTGCTATACTCGTAGATTGGTGCCTAGCCCAATTGTCATCAGAGAGGCTTCATCCATCAACTGATAGAAACAGATGTAGAAACCCACAGACAAACATTAGGTGGAGCTCAGTGAATTATATTGAAGATGAGGAAAAAGGATTGTGGGAGACAGAGGGGTCAAGGACATCACATGAAAACCCACAAAAACAACTAAGCTGGGCTCATAGGAGCTTGCAGAGACTAAACCAATAACCAGAGAGCCTGCATGGAACTGACCTAGGCCCTCTGCATATTATGATACAGTTGTGTAGCTTGGTCTTCTTGTGAGATTCCTAACAGAGGGAATGGGGACTATCTGACTTTTTTTTGCTGTCTTTTGGGACCCTATTCCTCATACGGGGGTGCCTTGTCCACCCTTATAAGGGGAGGTGCTTAGTCTTACTGCAACTTGCTATGCCATGCTTTGTTGACACGCATGGGAGGCCTGCCCTTTTCTGAAGAAAAGGGAGGAGTGGATAGGGAGTCAGAGGGGAGGTGGGGGAGGGACTGAGAGCTTAGGAGGGAAGGGAAAGTGTGATCAGGATGCAAAAAAGTAATAAATTAATAAAGAACAAATTAAAAGATAGTAGCTATTCAACGATAAATATGGAATGGGCCTTTTCTGGGCATTTTTTTCTGGCCTTTTTAAGGAAGTGTAAATAGATGGATTCAAATGTAAAGATATCTCGTTATTTTGGTTTGTTTTTATTTTATATTGAAGAATTTGATGATAAGAAAAATGCATTAAACATATCCAAGTGTTAGTTTTGAAGGACAATGCATGATGATGATGATGATGATGATGATGATGATTACCCATAATACAAATTCAGTTAAAATGTTTTCTTTATCTTTTACAGGCAGGAAAAAAACATCACAACATATGACGATTACTTTTCAAGTAAGAATTTGTTCTTTGAAATTTATTTTTGTTTTTATTCCTAAACACTGTAGCAACAAATGGCCACTACTCCCTAGTAAATGTGGTAAGATTAAAAACTGTCCTGAATTTGTTACAATTTTTACACATGCTTGTACACACACACACACACACACACACACACACACACACACACACCCGCATATGCATGTGCTAAATATTTCTGACTTAATGCATGTATTTATTAGTTGACTTCAGATAAGAGATTTATTTAGTTTGTTCTCCCTTCCCATATAGGACTCATGCTTACTCTCATAAACTGCCCCATGTTCTCAAAGTTTACAATTAGAAAACTTAAAGTGAAAAAAGCAAGTAAAGTAAAGTAAAGTAAAGATGAGAGAAGTTAACAAATAATCCATTTGGTGAGAAGCTGCAAGCTTATAGAGCTCTCCTACATATATTAAACTAAAATGTGCATACATACAGTGTCATATTTTTTACTATTAGTTCCATCTCTGCCCTCAGTCAACGTACAAAGAACATTGTAACACTTCAGTTAAGGGATTGCCTCTGGGATCAAATCTTAATTCAGCTCTTTATTAGCTTTGTGATTTGGAATAAGGAATTTAACATATGGCCGTGTGTTTACACATTTGTATAATATGCAATGGCATTATTTAATTCAAAAAGAATTTTCAAGGATTGAGTTAACAACTATGATGGTCTTAGAACATAACCTGACATATAAAAAACATTAACTATTAACAGTATCAGCTATACTGAAATTATTACTATGACTAGCTTCACATATAGCAGCTCTTCAAATATATATAAAAAGCAATCACACCTCTCATTAGCCTCCTCTCTAGGAACATTTTCCTGAATTTTGTTCCCAATTCTTCTTTTGTCATAGTTTCCAGACAGTTTGATATTCCTGATTTTTCTGAATAACCTCAAATATATTATATATATATACATATATATATAATCTTTATAGATTATAGAATGGACAAGATTATTTGCATGTCTGAATCTAATTCCTGTGGTTGGAGGTGCCATTAAATTCAGAGGGGTAAACCTTCTGAGACATTTCTGAAAATTAACACTTTCACTGGTTACTTTATGCTCAGTGATATGCTATTTATTATAGAAATTGTGGGAGAATTAATCATATTATCTCTCACCTAATGAAAATGACATTAAGAAATTAAGACAGAGGAGACAATTTGAAAGTAAACATTTGTAATTTGTCTATATTTCATTCCTATTGTTTTGTAACAGTAGTTTAATATCAT
>CABHPQ010105305.1:0-10000 GCA_902168405.1 Peromyscus aztecus
TATATATATATGTGTGTGTGTGTGTGTGTGTGTGTGTGTGTGTGTGTCTATGTATGTATATAGTATGTATGTATGTATATGCATACATATGCAAAAAAGGCAACCATAGGAAGGCCATCCCAAGAAATTTGGCTTCTATTTTGAAGTTTTCACTTGGCACCCGGTGGCAGCCAGCTCAGAGGGACAGATGTGGCCAGCTACAAGCACACGCTTGGACAGATGAACGCAGGCTCTACCACACACCCTTAGCTCCTAGGCCAGATGTTTCACCCCTGTGTGTTCTGTCCCCACGGCTATGGAACAGGCTTCTACTCAACCAGTCTATCAAATGCCGACTGTGTCCTGGTCCTGCTTTGACACGGGAGAGCGCTATGGGACTTGTCCTAAACAAGGAGTCAAACTCCAAACCAGAGAACCCATGAGGGGTGCCAGCGCCGTGTGGGAAATCAAAGTAGCACTGTCAGAAGGCTGCTAGATATGGTCAGAGGCCACTGTGAGGAGGTCACAGTTAGCTGGGGACCCAGATGACATGGGAGGGACCTTCTGTAGTGACAAGCCCACATGAGGAGACAGAAACTTCAGAGGAAGATAGACACAGAGCCCGCTTCCCAGAACCTTTTTCATAGGGACAGCTGAAGGTTCAGAACAGCCTCTGGCCTGCAGTGGTGCTCAAGGGATGTTGGGGGGATTTTTTGTTGTTGTTTTGGGACAGATCTATCTATGTAGCTCAGACTGGCTCTGGACTTGCTAGTCTTCTGCTTCTGGAATGCCCAGCTTGTTTGTTTCTGCAGTGTGTGTGTGTGTGTGTGTGTGTGTGTGTGTGTGTGTGTGTGCGCCCACACACATGTCAGAGGACAACTTAGAAAAGATTAGGTTCTCACCTTCTACCGTGTGGGTCCTGGGACTCAAACCCTGGTCCTCAGGCTTGGTGGCAGGTGCTTTTACCCACCCAGCCACCTTGCTGTTCCTTACTTGTTTTTTAAGGCATGATCTGACTGTGAAGTCTGGGTTGGCCTCCAGTTTATCCTGTATTAACCTCCAGCTGAGATTACAAGGCTGCGCTGCCACACCTGGCCAGCTGTTAGTGTTTATATAGGTTACAGTTACAGTAGGGGAGCTGGGAAGAACTGGGGTTTTCAAGTTGAGCCGACTTGGAGTCGGAGGGTGAACTCAGAGCCACCTAGGGCTTTGGCTTCGCGGCAGCAGGGGCGCTGGTACTGACTGAGACATTACTGTTTCTTCCCCTTCTCACTGTGGGGGATTCTGAATCCTGGAAGGGACTTTCATGGGGTCCTCTTAACATCCCCTCCTTCATACCTGACCTCACTGCACCTGTAGTTGCCCGGCTCCAGAGATCAATGGAATCTTACATCCCACTCGCCGCCAATTTGCCACGTAGGGAAGCTGGGGCCTACATGGTTTTTTGTTTTGTTTTGTTTAATATCCCTTTTTCTGGGCTGGAGATGTGGCTCTTTGATACACTTGCCTAGCATGTCCAAGGCCTGGGACATTGGTCACAAGCATGGCAAATTTATTTAAATTTATTTTTTTTAGTTTTTCGAGACAGGGTTTCTCTGTGTAGCTTTTGGAGCCTGTCCTGGAATTCTCGCTCTGTAGACCAGGCTGGCCTTGAACTCACAGAGATCCGCCTGCCTTTGCCTCCCGAAAAAATATTTTTTCATTTTTTTTCCCTATAGCCTTTCGAAAATAGTTATTGATATATATATATATATATATCTTGAGTCCTACTGTGTGCTGGCTGCTTTATATGCTGTCAGTAGTGCAGTAAAGGAAAGATAAACATCCCATCCTTGTGGAGCTAACACTCTACCTGTAGAGACTGCTGATTCAAACCTCATTAACCGGTACGCAGAAAGCCTAGCGTGTGCTGCTGGTAGGAAATACAGCAGGGACTGGAAGAGAGTGGAGGTGCGTGTGGCCCTAATGTAGGAAGGATGATCGTGGGGATGAGGCACCCCAGTTGAGGAACAGCCAGGGGACAGAGGACACCGCTGGAACAGTGCAGAATGTGGGGTGGGGGGACGGCTCCTGCAGAGTGGGGAGAGTGCGGCATTTGTGGCACTGTGGACTTTCCATTGCCCACGAGGAGTCATGGACGGCTGGAACTTGGGCTACAGGGTGAGGAAGAGGGAGCAGAAGCTTGCAACTTGTTCTTTCAACAAACAGGACATTCCCACACACACACCTTGGGCAAAAATTGGAAAGAAATGGGGTTAAGAAAAAGGAAACTGAGCTGATACCAGGAAACTCCTATGGCCCAGACACTCAAATTGGTGGGGACAAGACTGTGCGACTTCAGGTCAGGCAGTCTAATGTGCACATTGCATTGCTTTCAGCCAGTTTGACCCTCAGCTGACCACAGCCAGCCTGACTGAAGGATGGCGGGCAGAGAGGCCCTGGCAGCCTGCCTCCTTCCAGGGCTTTCCAGAGTGCCGAAGCAGGTGCGTCTGTGATATCGGCTGCCATTGCTTGGGTCCCAGCGTTCAGTCATGTCCTTCTCTGTCAGCCCTGCCTTACACTATCTCTGCTTCACGCTCAGCTTCCTCAAGAAAGGAGCAGCTAGCTCCCAGACATTGGAATTCATCCAGATCCCTTGAAAGGCCACAAACCCCTGCGGGTGGCCTCTGGCTGGGAGGCACAATTAAACTTGCTAAGTGAGTTCTCCATTGTAAACCTCAGTTTCCCCATCAGTTAAAAAAAAACAAAACAAAACCACGGAGTGGGCAAGATCAGTGACATGTAAATTGTTTTGAAATACCTAACAAAACCCGGAGGTTCCCCCACCTAGAACTACAATCAGGTGTAAAACACTTTGTATGTCATTAGGAAAGGGGAAGGTCACAGGCCTCTGAACTGCTCCCTAAGGTCTATTTTTTTTATTATTATTTTATTTTATTTTATTTTTTTCCGGAGCTGAGGACCGGAACGAACCCAGGGCCTTGCGCTTGCTAGGCAAGCGCTCTACCACTGAGCTAAATCCCCAAACCCCTCCCCCCCCCTTTTTAAATTGATGCTGAATGTGTCATCAGCCTTGGGGAGAGGCTAGTTTTCCTTTTTATGAGTGATTTAGGACTTGGATTTTTTCCAAGATTTATTTGTATTATTATTTTATTTATTCGTTTTTTTTTCGAGACAGGGTTTCTCTGTGTAATCCTGGCTGTCCTGGAATTCCCTCTGTAGACCAGGCTGGCCTTGAACTCACTCACGGAGATCCACCTGTCTCTGCCTCCTGAGTGCTGGGATTAAAGGTGTGCAATCACACGCAGTTAAAGTGGTTCGGCTGGCTCATTTGGTGACTCTTTGATTTTGTTTTGTTTTTAGTTTGGTTTGGTTTTTTGAGACCAAGTTCCTCTGTGTTGCCCTTCTTGGCCATTTCTTTAGACCAGCCTAGTCTCTGAATTCAGAGATCCACCTACCTCTACCTCCCAAGTGCTGGGATTACAGGCTTGCACCACCACCCTCCAGCTTGTATTATGTATGTGTGCTTATCAGTGTGTGGGTCCGTGTACATGAGAGGCCAGAGGTAGCACGAGGAGCTAGGGTTAAAGGTGGTTGTGAGCCACCCAGCGTGGGTCCTCTGCAAGAGCAGGGTCTCTTAACCACTGAGCTATGGCTCCAGCCCCAGGTCTTGCTTCCCTTGAGGTTTAAAACAGGCTTGTGGAATAGGTTTGTTTGTAGAGACAAAGAAACTTGTGTCTAGAGCCTGCAAGTCTTCAGTCTCCAGGCCTGGAATCTTGGGGGCACAGGGGCATGCATGTGTGTGTGGAGAAGGGAAGGCCCGCGTGGTGAAGGGCATCCCACCTGTTCCAGAATAAGAGATGCAGAGGGTGATTGCGGGGGCCTTAAGGTAGGCGGAGGGGAGGTGGGAAGAGGTTGAGGGTGCCACAGGCAGAGTGGTGGGAAGCTGTGGGCACAACAGGGGACCTGGCCCCTCTATCTGAGCAGAGAGGAAGGAAGCCAAACCCAGATAGAGAGAGAGGGGGCAAAAAGGCCTCTGTGAATCTGAGGGCTTGTGCCCTCACCTCCACCCGCTTTGACTGAGGATCTGGGAGATTCAGGTGGCTCTGAGCCAAATCAGTCACCACCCTTTCTCACCAGGTAGTGCCTCTCTGCACGTTCACACCCAGTGCCCTGCTGGCAAGGGCTGTAACCTGAACCCTGAGTGCCAGGAGGGGGAGAGAGCCTACCTCCCCCAGCTCCCCGCGCACCCCAAGGCTCACACAGGCCCAGCCCACGCAGAAAGGGTGCAAGGATTAGGGGCCGATGACAGGTTGTCAGCGGCTCGGAGGACAGCTCCATAATCTCGGCACCCCAAGCTGCAGCGCCCTTTGATCCAGCCTCTGAAAGCTTGATTATAAAGGCCCAGCCCATGTTTCCATAAAGGGGAGAACAATTGTTTCCAGCCCAGACAAAGGACTCTTTGTACAGACCTGGGACCCGCGCCCCAGGAGCCTCCTGGGGGAGGTAGAGCAACCCCGCCCAGGGCAAGGAGGAGGGTGATGAGGCTGGGCAGTGTTGGGGCGAGGCAGTACCACGGCTCCCGCCAAGCGTGGGGGAGATGGGCAAAGGCCATTAGTGACGTCTTATGCTCCGCCCAAGGAGCCAAGCCGAGGCTCAGAGGAGGGGGGCTCCCTGCTGAATTGCCCTAGCCTTGAGCTCAAGATATCCGTGGTCTTTATCCTTGTAAGGACTGATGGAGGGTACGCCGCCCCCTCAGTCTCCCGTCCCTTATGTTTGGGGAAGGGCTGGCTCCTCTTGCCAGGTTTCTACACCTGAGCAAACGGGTATCAGGGTAGGGAGAGAGTTTGGAAGCTAATGGAGACGGAGGAACGGTGGGCAGGTAGCCACAGCTGTAAGGGTATGGACCTCGGGCCTGCTTGGCACTGTCTTGCAGAAGTACGCATCTGCAGCTGCGGTAAAGCTTCCCTGGGACTAACCACATAACACCCTCAGACTTTGCCAAGCAAATCAGCCTGTTGCAGGGGCAAGAGCTTTGCTGTCCTTCCTGGGCTAGGAAGAGGCATGCGGATTGGCGGTACTTGTGCTCAAGCTTGCTACACCCTGTCTGAGTTTGTTAGTTAAATCAACCCCTTCTTTCTTGCCTCCGCTCCTGTATGCATTGGCCAGGAGGTCTGGGGTGGATCTGAGGCTCCTTCCCACACAGAGACAGCTGTAAATTGGGGAGTCTTGTTTGACCCTGAGGAATTGAGGAGAACCAAGGCCAGGCTTGGGAGCTTACCAAAGCTGCCCCCGCAGAAACCAGAGAGGCTTATTTAAGGGAATAAATAAACACTGTTGAATGCCAGCTCCACATACATTTCCTATCAACCTAGCAACAGTACCTAACTCAACTAAGAACTCAGCTTGGAGGGAGATGGCCACCTCCATACCATTGAGAACTGGAATGTTAGCTTGAAGATGTTTTTTGTTTGTTTTTTTTTTTTTTTTTTAGGCAGACATGGAGACACATGTAATCTCAGCGCTGAGAGGCTGAGACAGGAGGATGGTAAGTCCAGGCTGGGCTACACAGTGAGACCTTGTTTCTAAGTTTAAGTAAATAAATAATAAATTAATTAACAAAATAAATGAATTCCCCAGCTCCAGGGCTGGGGAATGTGCCTTTGTTGGCAGAGAGTGTGCACCAAGCCCTGAGTTCCAAACCTCAGCAGGAGTAAGCTCAGACAGAGTGGCGCTGCCCTGCGATCCCAGCTCTCGGGAAGTAGAGGCAGGCAGGAGCCTCCGTTCAAGGTCACACTTAACTACATAGTGAGTTTGAAGCCGGTCTAGGACATACGGACTCTCAAAAATACATAGAGGCTGGAGACATGGCTCAGTGGTTCAAGGCATTTGTTGTTCTTGCAGAGAGGACTGGGTTTAGTTCCCAGCATCCACATTGGACCACTCCTAACTGCCGGTCACTGCAGTTCTGGAGGACTCTGCGCCTCTTGTGGCCTCAGAGGGCACCTGCACATGCATGCAGGCACACACATTATGCATATAAGTAAATATTTTTAATTAAAAAGCGAAGACTAAATAAGGGTTGGGGCTCGGCGGTAGAACGCCGGCCTGATGTACATGGAGCCCTGAATTCTCAGTCTAGGGAAAATTCACACACGAACATAAATAAAGAATGAATACATGGGCCTTTCACTGGGAGGAGCTTTGAGGAAGGACGTCAGGTATGAATCACCAAATCACAGTCAGATCAAACCACCAGAGATTCAATAATTGCTAGGGAAAATAGGCCTAGTGGCTCACGCCTTTAATCCCAGCATTTGGGAGGCAGAGGCACGGAGATCTCTGTGAGTTCGAGGCCAGCCTGGTCTATATAATGAGTTCCGAGACAGCTGGAGCTACATAGTGAGACCTTGTCTTGAAAGAAAGAAAAAGAGAAAGAAAGAAAGAGAGAGAGAGAGAAAGAAAGAAAGAAAGAAAGAAAGAAAGAAAGAAAGAAAGAAAGAAAGAAAGAAAGAAAGAAAGAAGAAAGAGAAAGAAAAAAAGAAAGAAAGAAAGAAAGAAAATTAAAAAGCAACTGCTGGGCAGCCAGCCAGTGACTTGTGGTTGCCTCCATTGGAGAATGGCCTTTGGGAAAGTTCCTTAGAGAGTATAAAGTCTCTAACGGGTCAGGAGGAGCAAATACTACGGCAGTGTTAATGTAGGAGATGAAGATAAAATCACGAACATGGTGGCTGGTGGGATGGCTCAGCAGTTAAGAACACTTGCTGTTCTTGCCTAGGACTTGGTCAGTTCCCAGCACCCACGAGGTTATGACTTACAACGATCCATAGGGGAACACGTGGTGTACCTACAATACATGCAGGTGAAAATCTTTTTTTTTGTTTTGTTTTGTTTTTCAAGACAGGGTTTCTCTGTGTAGTTTTGGTGCCTGTCCTGGGTCTCGCTGGCCTCGAACTCACAGAGATCCGCCTGGCTCTGCCTCCAGAGTGCTGGGATTAAAGGCGTGCGCCACCACCGCCTGACTCAAAATGAGCAAATCTTAAAAAAAAATTAAAGTCATACAAATAACCCTGGATTGTGGGTTGGGTCGGTAGCCTACCGGAAGTGGAAGTTTAGGTAGTAGAGGGTAGAAGTACTCTACAGCAATGGTTCCCTCAGGACCACCAGAAAACGCAGATATTTACATTACGGTTCATAACAGCAGCCAAGTTACAGTTATAAAGTAGCAACGAAAATAATTGTATGGTTGGGGGTCACCACAGCTGTGTTAAAGAGTGCGGCATCAGGAAGGTTGAGAATCGCTAAGGGCAATGGCGCTCGCACTGGGGGGTGGTCACAGATCCAAGGGTCTGTAGGACAGTGAGCAGAACTCACGATGGAGACTCGGAAGCTATGAAGTCGGGGTACTAGAGAAAGAGGACCTCCTGCTGACCCCAGGAGAAGCCGAGACCCAGGCTCAGGGGCTGGAAAACAGGATTGCAGGTGCCACACAGGTCCTTGCCCATGTTGACAGGCTTTGTTGACTTTGGCAGCCCCACCCTCAGCCTCCTCCTGCCCCACTGGGCCCTGCTGGGGAGATGTTCCCAGCCCAGTCCTGTCCAGGCCAGCTGCAGCAGGCTGGCTGCTCTCCTGGCCTGTGGAAGGGCTTGAGAGACTAGGTTGCTGCAGAAGGGGCTGGTACCTGGGCCCAGCAGGCGAAGGCGGCAGCTGAGGGATATCAAGACCGAATGATTGACCTCTTCTTCTCAGATGGAAGGCAGGGAGAGGGAAGAATCTGAGAAGATAACTGTCATCCTAGGGACCCCTTCAGGGTGTACCCTCAGGGGGCTGAAATCCAGATAAGTGTTAATTAGCTACCACAACAACTCGTTTCAGATAAAGAAACAGGTGTGGAGGTTGCCCACAACCAGACCGACTGGGAAGGAATTCAAAGGCAAAGCCAACTCTGCTGTGCCACTTGGCAGCATCCTCGTGGGCTAAGTAGGCATCTCATTCCTGCGGGCACCAAGAGGGCAGTCCAAGTCACTCCTGACTTGGCTGAAGGATGAGTGGAAGCCACCAATGGGGGAAAAAAGACAAGAGAAATAGGAAAAGGGGCAGTCAATTCAGAAGGATGGGCAAGGCGGGGTGTGTGTGGTATCGGTGTTAGCGTACTTGTGTGTACACTCACGTGTGCATATACAGTATGTAATGTGTATATGCGTGTGTGCACATACTTATACTTACTACTATTATTATAAACAAGGTCTTACGATGTAGCCCTGGCTAGCATGGAACTGACTGTGTAGACCAGTCTGGCTCGAACTCTTAAAGCTCCAAACGCTTCGGCCTCTGGAGTGATGGTATTAAAGACGTATACCACTGCGTCTGGCCTTAATATTTTAAAAAAGTTTTTAATATGTTGTCTCACTTCTCCCTAACTGGACTCCTAATCTTCCTGCCTCTACCTCCCCAGTACTGGAATTATAGTGCCAGGATTATAGGCCTGAACCGCCACACTCAGTTTTCTGTGGTGCTGGGGCCGGAAACCAGAGCGTCTGTATGCCAGGCAAGCACTGTACCACCGGAGCTACACCCCTAGTCCAACACTGAAAAAATGTATTTATTGTTTGCCCAGCTGGCCTTGAACTTGTGATCTTCCTGCCTCAGTCTTCCAAGTATTTTAATTATAATTATGGGTGTGTAGCTCCAAACCCAGCCCAGCATTCCACACTTTGAAGGCCGTTGTGGCCCCTGGTTTTTTAGTTTTGTTTTGTCTTTTTTGAGATAGGGTTTCTCTGTGTAGTTTTGGTGCCTGTCCTGGAGCTCTCTTTGTAGCCCAGGCTGGCCTCGAACTCACAGAGATCCGCCTGGCTCTGCCTCCCGAGTGCTGGGATTAAAGGCGTGCGCCACCACCTCCTGGCGGCATGGTAGAAAGTGATCTAAGAGAACCAGGGAGGGACGGAGAGGAAGGCCAGGTGCAGAATTCAGGGCATTTGCTTTCCGGGCACTGGGAGGCCAGGAGGGATGGGAGGAAGGAGGAGCCCCAGACCCAGGCCACAGCCCACCGGGTTCTCCTTTGGGCAGTTCTTCACCCTGGAGATGGCCAGTCGAGGGCTTCCTCGTTGGTTTCTGCAGCCCATGGGTAGTCAGTCTTACAGCTAAGCGTCGACCTGACTATCCATCAGCAGGGAGTTTGGTGGGTTAGAGCTAGCCTGCACACCGGGGTCCAGCAGTCATTGCTTCCTGTCTTGGCACTGATGCCTCTATTTTCTGTGCCCTCACTTGAGGGAAGTTGAAGACTCAGCTTAAGCCAAGAGGAAGCTTTGTGAGGAGGGTGAAGGAGAGCTGGAGGACTTGGGCTGTAACCTGAGGTTTCCCAACCTACGTCCTGACTTTATTATCTCTTCATCCAAACCTCTGCCCATCCCTTGGGGGATCTAATTACAATAGCAGTAAAAACAGTAACAGCTGCTATTTACTGAAATCATACCTCGGGCCGCATCTCCAGATATGTCCACTTATTTCAACTTTTGTCTAAAGTCACAGCTACAATTCTTTTGATTCTTAGCTTGGTTTTGAATTTTTTGTTTGTTTGTTTGTTTTGTTTTTCAAGACAGGGTTTCTCTGTGTAGCTCTGGCTGCCCTGAAACTCAATTTATAGATCATCCTGGCCTCACAGGGATTGGCCTGCCTCTGCCTCCTGAGAACTGGGATTAAAGGCGTGTGCCACCACACCCAGCAGTTTTGATTATTTTTGAGGCAGGGTCGCTCATAGCTCAATAGCTCATAGCATTAGCCAGCCTGAACTTGCTCTGTAGTTGAAGATAACCTTGAACTAGTGATCATCCTTTCTGTCTCTTAAATGCTAAGGTTTTACAGATAAATGTTCCCTCTTCCTTTTTTTTCTTTCTTTTTCATGCATTTGTGTGTATGGTGTGTGTATGTGCATGTTCATATGTGTATGTGACATATGTGTGTATACGTGTATACGCATGTGTATGTAGAGACCAAGGTTGATTTTGAGAATCTTCTTGGATTG
>CABHPQ010105306.1:0-39456 GCA_902168405.1 Peromyscus aztecus
AATCAAAGCTTAAAGATTCCTCCTAACTCACATTTGCATATTTTTTTTGGACTCTGCAATAGAGGCATTTGATTGTGTATCCTCATTCCTGTTCACAAAGACCAGGTATTTTTGCCCACCTTACTCTCCGTTTCACACAGTTGCCCCCCTTTATCTGCTTCCACACCAAGAGCTTCTGATTTCCTATCTACCATGGCTTCTCAGGTATTCTCTGCCCCAACTTGCCCCAACATCATGGACCCAAACAACCCACTCTTTTGAAGGGAAGAATCCCACCACCCCTAGTTCCTCCAAGTCCACCTTTCTAAGCTCAATTCCTGATTTTACTGGACCCCAAGTTCCTGTTCCACCTTCCAAATCTGGCCCATCCTTTACATCCTCTGGACCCAAGGACAATTTGCTTTTCCATGTTGACCCAGCTCCCCTTCCTTCCCCCAAAGGCTCAGATATTCCCTCTGTCTACTGATCTCCATGGTTTTGCTCTGAGCACCAGTGCTAAGCTCTGGCCTCAATTCATAGAGCAGATGCTCACAGTCACCGGGCAGCAGTAGTGGGCATTGTAGTCTATGCAGTGAGACCTTGCAAATGCAGGGCATGCTGCTGGCATCTTTGTTGCATGGCCTGGCTAACAGGCTGGCAATGTCTACAGCCGACAGTTTAGTGGGCTTCACTACTCAAGCCAGTGGATCTCACAAGTGAGTAGGTTTCTCTCTTACCCTTCCTTGGGAAAACCTGTAAGCAGCCACATTTGAATTTGGCTCTCCCCACAGGAAGAGTTGAGTCTCTTTCCAAAGTTTCCATTTTGCACCATTAAACTCCCACCGGCCCACAATTTCCATAGGAACTGGGCTGAGAAACCAATAACTTTCCAAAGATGTATTCCTTTTCTGAGGTTGATTTACTATGATCCTGTGCATTTGTATTGGTTACCTGTGTTTTGCCACTGTGGTCAGCCCTGGGCCCCAAGTCTACCTATGCTTCCAAGGCTGTGGTTAGCTCTGGGCCTCCTATAACTCCAAGGACAAACCTAGGTCATTGTCTCTAGTTAGTTATTCACACCTTTGGGTTCAACAGTTAAAAACAATTGTCACTTTTCTTCCCTGAGATTCTGTGGGTATTTTGAGCTGTTCTCAGGTCACCTTGGGACAGTTGTCATTTGGTAGCTTGACAGAAGAAATATGGCTGGTTCAAGAGAGCACACTCCCATATATGGCAGGCGGTATGGAGCTTTGACTGTGTGACTTTTCATCCCAGGATCAAGGTCTAAGGGAGGAGTCAGTTTCAAGGCCTCATAAGACTGAGGTTCTCAGGTCAGCCAGCTTTTCTGTTTAAGGACAGCAAAAACTTGCCACAAGGTAGGCTTAGGTGCCAGGAGGGCCAATGATGAGAAAGATCATAGTGATGTTTAAGTACCTTGAAGACAGAGGGACAGTGGATGGGTCAGAGCATGCCTTGCCCGGTTTTAACTTGTAGGGTGAGGATACCATCAGAGAGCAGAGGAGGAACGAGAAGTTCCTTCAAGGAATGAGGCTTATGTGAGGGAGAGCAAAATAGGGCATCATGCCACAACATGGCATCACTCCAGCCTGGAAAAGGCACAGGGTAGGAGCACCCAGTATGCATGGGGCCACAGCAGAGGTACCCTCAGCTCTGCCTTTGAGACTACATGCTGGGCCTCAAGGAAAGAAAATGTGCACAACTCAGGATGCTGACCGCCCCTGCAGCATCATCCCCAAATGTGGAACCACACGGTGGCTGGATTCACAATGGGAGAGCAGAGATTCATGGAAATGGCTATACTACAAAAGCAAGGAGACAGGCATGTAGCTATACTTACTTGTCTGGACCAGCTCACAAATAACAACATGGAATACTTACTATTAATTATGAAAGCTTGGCCTTAGCTTAGGCTTTTTTTCTAACTAGCTCTTATTATTTAATTAACTTGTTTCTATTAATCTACATTCTATCATGTGGCTCAGTTACCTTCTTCACTCTGTCCTGTATGTCTGACTTGTTCTGTGTCTCATTGGTGTCTGGCTGGGGACTCTGCCTTTCTTCTTCCCAGAGTTCTCGCTTCCCAGAGTTCTCGTTGCCTATATCTCCTGCCTAGCTATTGGCTGTTCAGCTTTTTATTACACCAATCATAGCAAAACATCTTCACACAGTGTACAAAATATCCCACAACACAGAAGAGACCCAAACGCCACGGCAGGGCCGTTTAGCTGTGCAATGGAATCTACACAGGCTTAAAAGGAATGCTCATTAATGCTGAAAGGTAGCCACAAAAGCACCATTATTAAAATACTAAGATAGTGGGCGGTGGTGGTACATGCCTTTAATCTCAGCTCTTGGGAGACAAAGGCAGGTGTATCTCTGAGTTTGAGGCAAGCATGGTCTACAGAGCAAGTTGCAGGACAGCCAGGGCTACACAGAGAAACTCTATCTCAAAAAAAAAAAAAAGACAAAAAACATTAGATGGAAAAGTGTGTAAAAATGCCCCAATTTGTGCAAAATGTTGTGTAGATGCACATGATTGGCCATGTGTGATACTGCTGAGTGCCAGGCTCTGTGGCTGCTACTGGGGAGGATGACTTGAGGCCTTAGACTTTTTAAAGTTGTATGTACACATGGCAAAATTGCAAAGAAAGACAGGGTTGCCTTTCTGCAGCTTTCTGCTGCATTTCCCCAGGATCTGGTTGAGACAGGAATATGGCAGTGAAGCAGAGGGGCGGAGCCATGGACCGTGCTGCCGAGAGGACAGGAGGAGGCATGTGTGGGAAGTACATCTGTCACCCGCTCCCAGGACACAGGGGCAGGTAAGCACGGAGACTGCCAGGGTCAGACACGCAACCTGGGATCTGGGAACTCACGTCTATGAGAGATGAGGACCCCACTGGGGGGACTCAGCACAAAGGGAGGGCAGGGCTTGATGGGACATAACAAAGGGTAAACTCACTGTGATGCTGCCCTCAGAGGCACATAGCTTGTTCTGGAGACAAGGCATGTGTTTAGGGTTGTTTGGGGGTCACTGATGGGTCACAGGTGCTCTTTTGAGTCCTGCAAGCTTAAGTTCTTTTTTTTTTAACACCTCTACACAAATCCCGGCCTATTAAAGAGGAACCTGTGGTACTGGAATTGAGGAGGAACCAACAGCCCCTGGCAGTGAGGCCTCTCAGAATCTCATAGGAACCCAGGGCTGTCAGCTTTTTGGTGTTGAGACAAACATGTCAGAGAAACAATGTGAAGAAGGGGTGCCTTGGCTTACAGTGTCAAGGCTTGAGTCCAAAGTCAGCTGGTGTCTTAGTTAGGGTCACTGTTGCTGTGATGAAACACCACGACCAAAAGCAAGTTGGGGAGGAAAGGGTTCATTTGGCTTCCATTTCCATATTGCTGTTCATCATCAAGGAAGTCAGGACAGGAACTCAAACAAGGCAGGAGCTGATGCAGAGGCCATGGAGGGGTGCTGCTTACTGGCTTGCTCCTCATGGCTTGCTCAGCCTGATTTCTTATAGAACCCAGAACCACCAGCCCAAGGAGGGTACCATCTGCAATGGGCTGGGCCCTCCTCCACTGATCACTAACTAAGAAAATGCCTTATAGCTGGATATTGATGTTTCCACCATTCAGATAACTCTTAGTTTGTATCAAGTTGACATAAAACTCTCCAGCACAGCTGGTTTCACTGGGAACTGAGGTGAGGCTAAACAATCATGGTGGTCAGAGCATGCGAGCAGAGCTTCTTACTTGATAGCAGCTGAGAAGTGGAGGTGAGGCAGAGACAGGAAGTAAGATATATCTGTCCAGGGCATACTTCAGTGACCCACTTCCTCCAACAAGGTCCTACCTTCTACTTTCTAGTAAGTCTCAATAATGCCACCAAATGATGACCCCATCAAGGGGTCACTCCATCTGAGGGTCACATCACTTCCCCCCAAACCATCAGCTGGCAGTGGAAATTTCCAATACATGAGCCCCCAGGGGACATCTTAGAGTCAAGTCATGACAGCCCCTCAGTGTCACTTCCCATGAGGGAGCCTGACTCCAGGCTCCACAGAGAACCTACACAGTGAGTTGAGGTATGAGCAAAAGCATCAGCACTGCTTAGTGAAGTTCCCCCAGGACATGGGGCACTGCAGGACACACTGACACCAGATGCCCAGTTAACTCCCCTGTTATGGGGTACCAGTCCCAGGTGTTCCATAGACAGGGCAGACCTTGGCACCTGCTTCACACAGAAGGAGATACTTTCTGCTTGCTAATGCTGTGCCTTCAGCAGAGACCTGCTAGATCCTTTGAAAGGGTCATGTGATCGGTAACAGTGGGTGAGGACCCATGGGTCATGTGATCGGTAACAGTGGGTGAGGACCCATGGGTGAGGAGATACAAGGGCTAAATGCACTGCACAATTGATCACTGGATCATCAGAGAATAAAAAAAAAAGACCTGTTGAGACTATTACTGTGACAGCAGGGGACATCTCAACCAGGACTGTGCCCCCAGGAACTTAACGTCTGTGCTGGGATTGTGCTCGGAGGGTCTGGTTCTTAGGAGGTGGAAGTGGGCTACACAGAAGGCATGATGTCTTCAGCCAGCGCTCAGCCCTCTGAGCCCCTTATGGGTGTGTGGAGACTGTGTGGCTCCCTGTTAGAGCCCATGTGTAGCTGGAGAGCTTCTCTCTGGTCCTGCCAAGCCCCCGCAGTCCCGCAGCCCACTTATAAAATAAACACACAGACGCTTATATTATTTAAACTGTTTGGCCTAATGGCTCAGGCTTTTAGCTATCTAGTTCTCACATCTTAAATTAACCCATTTCTATAAATCTATACCTTGCCACATGGCTCGTGGCTTACCAGTATCTTACATGTTGGTACTCATGGCGGCAGCGGCTGGCATTGTCTCTATGACTCAGCTTTCCTGTTCCCAGAATTCTCTTCTCTGCTTGTTCCGCCTATACTTCCTGCCTGGCTACTGGCCAAACAGCATTTTATTTATACAGAGCGATATCCACAGCACCCATGTGTGCACACAGACTTCTACTAGAAACAACATGGAGGTGGACTTGGACTCCTAGGCTGTTTCCCTCTGGTTTGAAGGATGAACCTGGGTTTGGTCTTCTGTGTCATCTCAGGACATGCGAGGGGAATGTTCTGGGTCTTCTGACCTTAGTGCCATCAGGAAATGCTGGAAGCATTGGCCAGATGACCAGGGCTCCACACAGCCCCTTTGCTTCTCAGAGCCACTTCTCTGGTAGGTTCCATAATGACTCTTTTTGCTGATGTTAGTACTAGAGCCCAGGTATTTCTCAAGGTCAGCTGAACATGGCTAGGTGGCCCAGGAAGAGAGCCAGCTAGAAGAGCAGCTAGTCCTGCCAACCGGAGATGGGAGTCTGTGGGGGTAGGACAGACGGTAGGACATGAGCAGAACTGAGGACTGAAACTCACAGCCTACACCACAAGTGTGTATGAATGCCAGCCATGGCGGCTCATTCACTAGGGGTTCTTTCCCTCAGCGCTCTCTGTACCTGCCCTCTGGTTTGGAAGTAGACATTCTCAGCCTGGCTGGGGAAGCGGCTCCCCATGGGACCACAGCTTGTTCTTGCATTTTGTTCTCCTGTTTCCTGACTGAATAGATTTGGCCCTGAGGACACAGTCCACCCTCTTCCAGGCCTGTGTGACTGGGCAGCAGAACACAGCCTTTAATCACAAAGCCAGGCAGCTGTCGGCCACTCGCCGCTCTGCTGAGCCGAAATGGCCACAGTGAAAAATGCTTATGGCTCCTTGTGGGAATAATTCATAAAAGTTTAAAAAACTTTCTCCTGGCACTCTCTAGGCTTTCAATTTTATATGACGGCAGAAAAAAAACGACCTCTACGCTGCTGCCTCCACCCCCATCTGGAGTAGCCTCAATCCTCTACCACGTGTGTGTCCCAACAGAGCCATCTGAAAGACCAGGGAAAGATGGAGGCCTGCTCCCAGCTCCTGAACTATTCCCTCTGCAGTTCCATTAACTTAACGGTCAAGGACAATTTCATTAGGAGAAAGTTTCAGACTCAGAGGCCTCAGACTCCCCTGCTCATGGAGAGATCTATTAGAACAGACGAATGGTAGGAAAGCATCCCCCCTCAGGGTGAATGCTACTGGCTTCACTCAGGGACAGGGACAATCAGAGCCGGGCAGTGGTGGCATCTGAGGGCCATGCCGTGGTTAATATTTACCAAAGGGACGAATGGGGTGGTATCACTTCGAAAATTGCAGGCTACAGTGTTGTCAGATGAGGGGGCACTGCTGGACCACGAAGGCCAAAGCTCAAACTGAGTCCTTGGGAGGTAGCTTTCCCCACAGATCTCCAGGTTATACCTGGGCTGGTGGGGAAGTCTATAAGAGTCACGGTGCCTCATCAGTTTGCCTCTCTGAGATCCTAACATGAGCCATCCTGTAGCTGAAGCTGTAGAATGATATCTTGAAAGATGCTAAGCCTGATCCCAGAGCTGTGGCCATTTATCTTACAAAGGAGATGAAGGCTTGTGGGTCAGTGGGTCATAGAGACTGAAGCTGGACTTGAAGGAGAGCTAGGGAAACTCACCCATTGTCACCGTCTTTAAAGAGAGATGAAGAGGCTGGGAGCCAACATCCTTGGGAGGCCTTGGAGGCTAGAGAGCAAGGGAGGATTCAGCCCTTCCCAGTGTCCTTGGAGGAGCCGGGCCTGTCAGGCTTTCTCTGAGTTCGGTGAGACCCTTTTCCATCCTGGTCCACAGAGCTCAAACTTCAAAAAGTGGTTGTTTGCACCACTGAGTTGGCGGTCATCAGTACAAACCCCCGTTGTGACCTTGGCAATGAGCTTTCATTTGGACATTATTTACATGCTTTGTGGGAGGGGAGGTCTAATGGCCAGCAGCTCACGCAAGCTGGAAGCAGAAAAGGATAACTTTCTGTCCACTAGGCAAGTGGAAGCTAATGTCTGAAGGAGCAACAGCTGCGGACTAAGAGCTCGTAACAGCTTCCTTGGTAAGCAATACACCCCAAGTGTGGACGCTTAGTGTATCTCATTGGGGGTTTGCATGAGCCCTTGAAACTGTCACCATAATCAAGTAATGACTCATTTGTCACCTCTCAACGCTCCCACAACCCTATTAGTTCTAGCAAGAATATTTAATTTGAGACCTCCTCTCTTAAAATTATATAGTACCACACACAGAATATTGTCACCACACACACTGCTGTACGTTAGAGTGTGAGACATGTAGTTAGGATGGCGGACCGTATAGAGCTCCCTCTAAAAATTATAAGTAAGGCTTCCATAGGACCCCATGCTCATGTTGATGGCAGCACTGTCCACAGCAGTGTAGATACAGAGGAAAACTGTCGGTGACTTTTAAGAAACCTACCCAGGGGAGACAGCATGAGGCTTGTTAAAACAGTAGGCCATTTCCTGAATGACTTACATATTTTACCCTAACCCCCCCCCCCACACACACAATGTTGTTTTTTTAAAGAAAGGCCACCATAGTGGCTCCTAGGGAGGACTTTGAAAGCATACCACCTGTGGGCTGTACAGAGAGCAGTCAGGGCAGGTGTGAACCTGCAGTATGGGTGCATCCCAGTCTTGCACGGTGAATGTTTCACCTCACAGGACAAAAGGGACCTTTCAGAGTCAAGATGTCCAGGTGAGACATCGTCTCATGTTACACAGGTAGGCTCCATGTCACCAGGAGGATCTTTATAAGGGACAATGTGATGATGGAAAAGAAGCCGGAGAGAAGGGACAGAAAGAAGACTGGGGAGAGGGGAGGGGAGGGAAAGGAGAGAGGAGACAGAGATAGGGAGAGAGAGAGAGAGAGAGAGAGAGAGAGAGAGAGAGAGAGAGAGAGAGAGAGAGGAAGTGGGGGAAAGCAGAGAGACATAGGAAAGAGGGAGGGGCGGGTACATTGCCTGCTTCCTAGCTCATGAGGCCATAGGTCAGAGGACGTGAGCTCATAATGGAACATGATGTTTGGATAAACTCATTTCTCTGTGTAATCCAAAATCTAGAAGCGAGCCACCTGCCTGCCAGGATCTAGCACAAGGGAAGCCTTAGGACTGGTTTAGGATAACTGTTTACAAGTGTCTTGGTGATGATTCATACATCAAAATTCTCTGTTGCTTTGTCCAAATAAGAATCTAATGAGAAAGCCAAACACTGGTAGAGGTGAGAGAGATGTGAAAATTACACAAATCCCCAAAGCATGCTGTGAGTTTCAAACATATGAGTTTATTTTAAAAGGCAATTGTGTCTATTATTTGTTCAATGTTTATTACCATTTTAATCCATATTCATAAGAAGGTGTGCTTGGAACAACAGTCTCCCATGTCTCGAGTCCTTCTTCCTACTGGGGAGAAACTGGAGGGAGGGCTCTGAGATACCAGAGCCAGGTTCAGTCTCTACAGTAAGACTGGGGTGTTGTCAGCAGACTGTTCTTTTCCCTTGGGAGGCAAGGTTGTGTGGTCAACAAGAATGGCATCAGGTGTGTCCTGCCTGTGGGTCAGGTGGCAGATTAAGAACTAGGTATTGGATTGGGAACATTGAACCTGACTGTTCAGCCTGGACAGTGTTGATGATTGTGTCTAGGTCTTCATGGGGGTATAGTGGCTTTGACAGCTCTAGACAGTAGCTGGCTTCTTACAGCATGTCCTCTTGCCTCCTCCTTGACTCAGATACTCTGATGCACACATTTTGCATGAAAACCCATTACTAATTTCTCTCTGGAAGCCCCACAAGTGAGCCATGGTATAGACCTCAGGGAGAGCTCATCTGTGTTTGGCCCTTCCTGATTTGAAGACTTGCATGCTAGTGTTTTCTAAGGATGTGCTCTAGAGAGCCAGGAAGAAGGCAGGCTTAGGTGGCTTCTGGAGCCCAAACCCTGAAGCATCTTATAGAATGCCACTGTCTCCAGGCACAGGGTATGACTGATGGTCAGGGGAATCCTGTACCAGGGCCTAGCACCCTAGAGAAGCTGGGTGGAGCCTGTCCAGGGAAGTCTGCATAAGCTGACACATGGACCTAGTGCTGGACCAGGAGGTATCTTTTAACATGGTACCAGTGTTGCTATGGTGATGCTAGGAACCTTGCCATGTTTCTGCCTCTAGTCAGCTCAAGTTCACCTGATTTTAGTCATGAGCAGGACCAGAAGTCCTAGTGGGCAAATAAGAACAAATTCACATGGAAATGATTGAATCTTCCCTAGGGAAGGATCTGGGGTAGAAATCAGATGGTACATGGCAGTGGCCATCCCAAACCATCAAATGTGAGATGTCTCCCATAAGTTTGAGTTTGAACACTTGGTGCCCTGACGGTAGCACTGTTTGGGAAGACTATGAAACCTTTAAGAGTTGGGCCCCTGCTGGAGGAAGAGGCCACTGAGTAGGGGTGGTGGGGAGAGGGTGTGGGCCTTGAGGTTTTGTAACTGGGCCTTACTTCATGTTCCTTCTTTGCTTCCTGAGTATGGATGCAGAGTGATCAGCCAGCTCCCTGCTCCTACTTCCATGCCTTCCCTCCAGTGATGCACTGTATCCCTTCAAACTGTAAGCCAGCATAAGCTGCTAACTATCAGGTATTTTGTTACAGCAACAAGATAATTAACCAACATACATGCTAAACCTCATGCCTCGGGGAGGCCCAGTGGCTGTAACTCATAGCCAAAGATAGAAAACTGACATAAAATTACTTGTGATATTAGGTGTCCAGATACAGGTACAGATCGGATGCCAGGCTGCATCCCCTCAATTTGTTCCCTGGAAATCTCCTAAGCTCAGGTCCTGTAATGCCAGCCCACAGGGTACTGCAGGAAGCCTGTGGCTCTGTGGGGAAGGGCACTAGAAGCCAGCTCAACCCTGAGCTAATGGTTCTTCCCTAAGCTACTGGCCTTCTCTTTAAATCACAAGTGTGCAACGATGGGGAATATTCTTCATGACACCTGAGCATGGCCCCTGGGGCTCATCTGCCAGGACTTATGAAGAGACCTGGCAAGTTTGAGAGGTAAAATGCACCAACACGAAGAACTGATGAGAGTCTGGCAGTGTCTGCCTGCTAGTCCAATCCATTATCCAGGCACATAGATGCACCGCACGGGGCATGGTTGCCAACTTCTGATGTTTCCCAAACTGCTAGTGCCATCCTTAGTAAGTGAGATCTGATTTTTCCTGGGAAGATTTTTTTTTGAAATCTAGATTGAACCTTCAAAAAGGCAGAAACAGGCTGGTCTCCAGGTGCCCTAGGGACCAGCCCCATTGCCATTACAGGACTAAGACAGCATGCAGTGTCTTCACAGGGAAAGGGAGGACATCTCTAGCCCCAGAACATGATTATCTAGAACTGAGTCAAGAGAGGACCCAGAATGCACAAGAGCAGATAGGTATGGATGCTGCCCTCTTTGCCAGGGCTTCTGAAAAGAACAGAGGGCTATGTTCCCACTGAGATGGCAGGAAAAGCGTGCAGGGAAGAGGGATGCTCCATGACCACATCACAGCATGCATTTTAAGAGATGAGCTAATTGGCCCCAGATCTGCAGCTCCCCACAGTCTAACAGTGGAAAAACAGGCAGTCGGGCCAGAAAATAATGGAAGAATGGGAATAGCCACCAGCCGTGAAAGGCTGCACACACCAGGGCTACTGTGAGGAGATGTGTAGTGGAGAAGGAGGAGTGTGTAATGGAAGGGGTTAGCCCATGTCTCAAACACCAGAAGAAGTCAGGGCAGAAAAGGACAGATGTTCTAGTCTGGAGAGAGTCTAAGGTCAGTAGTGACCATGGAGGGAGTGAGACCAAAGAACAGGACAAGTCTGAAGTGCCCTGGGGCTGGTGAGAGCAGGAGTGTGGAGCCAGGCCAGGTGCAAGCTTGGCTGTTCTTGGGGGACACTGGCTAGGACTTCCTGGGTCCATGAAGAGTGTTCTTAGAAGGGACAGAGCTACTGCATGTCACCTGTCAACAGAAAGAGCGAGAGAAGGGGCAGGGGACGAGCAGGCAGATGTCCCCTGTGGGGACCGTCCCGGATTAAGACTGTAGCAGATAACCACTGTAGTGACACCAGTGCAGTGGGACTCACCTTGGTTGTCAACTTGATGGATTTGGAATGAACTAAACCCCGGCTGCCGGGCACTCCTGTGAGGGGGGTTCTTAATCAGGCTAATTGAAGCGGGAGGACACACCCTAAATCTTGGTGGCCTCTTTAGGTGGCAGCCCTGATACAGGGACACAGAAGAAGAAAACTGCTTTTTGCCTACCTGTCCTCACTCTCACTGGCAAGTCCATCCACTCTATTGTGAGACATTTTTCTTCACTGAGATTAGAACCTACTTCTTCGAGATTCCAACATTGACCAAAGACCAATATCTCTCCAGGGATCTTTCAGGTTTTCAGCACCAGACTGGGACGGCTGAGACATCCAGACCACTAGAGAAGGAGGTATGGTTACAGGGCTCTTGGGCGAAAGAGCCTTGCACACAGATTTGCTGAGTGAACTGTAATTCCATATAATTCAATTATGATAAGAGTTGGGATGTAGTGTGATTAAGAATCAGACCGTGGAGGTATAGGAGAAAATTAAAACAGCTGTTAATTTAATTTGAGTCCATATTCTTGGAGAACTGATTGTAAATTGAAAATCCTAATTAATCTCACTTCTCACATTTTTCACACGAGCAAACTGACAATGGTTGAACAGTGGCTAGAATACGGCGCTTTCCCTTGGCCAGGGGCCTATTAGCTCTTGCGGTTTAGGTTTGGAGCCTGTAGGGATTTTGGTTGCACATGTCCAAGCAGGGATTCCTCTAAATCTGCTCAGAAGTGTCCCTGTCCCTCCCTCTTGGCATCCTCCTGGCACATGCCCAGACTGTCTAAAATTTCAGAAGGACTCCATGGCTGCTGTACCAGTCTCCAATGTCTCTTCATAAACCCTGTCCTCCTCCCTTAGCTACTTGGCAGCTTCTATGGGTCTCATCAGTTAGTAGACAGTGCCTACATACTGTGGCCAGTGTGATAAGACAAGAAACAGAAAAGCCAACACCACCAAGTGTAGATGTAACCAACTGTCGTATAAATAAGAAACACAGAACCAATGCAAAGAAGAAAGCCAAGAGGTCAGAGCTAAGAGCCAAAACCTTACCCTTCCTCCTGCAGTGATCCTACCTCTCCGAAGGAGCCGGTACTTCCTGGGTTAAAGTCTTTATATAGTCTCTGTTCTGCCTTCTCATTGGTTGTAAACCCAACCACAGGACTGCCTCATTACGGCCTATCTGTATAGACCTCCAGGTGTTCTATGGTTGGTAATGAGATTAAAGGCATGTGTATCCAATGCTGGCTGTATCCCTGAACACACAGAGACTTACCTAGCTCTGTCTACTAAATGCTATGATCACAAACGTACACCACCACTGCCCTGCTTTCCTATGGCTTGCTAATAGCTCTGACCCCCAGGCAACTTTATTTATTAACATACAAATAACATTTTGGTACAAAGAAAATATCACCATATTTCCCCTTTTCTATTTTAATAAAAAGAAAAAAGGAAAACGCTTATAACTAACATAAGAAAAACTATATACAGAAGTACAATAACTATATACAATATATACAAGAACAATGTCTAGTCTATTTGTATTTAACAAATTCAGAGAAAATAATTCTATTATCTATCCTATTGTATCTAATTCACTTTCTATCCTAATTAATCTTCAACTATAACTAAATAATCTTCAACTCCTTCAGAGACCCAAGAAGGAAATAATATTAACTAACAAAAATAAAAACAGGAAGGCAGAGGGAGTCACTGCCAGCCAGCCGCCAGGACAAGCAGCATGTAAAGATGCCGGTAAGCCACGAGCCATGTGGCAAGGTATAGATTTATAGAAATGGATTGATATAAGATATAAGAACAGTTAGCAAGAAGCCTGCCATGGCCATACAGTTTGTAAGCAATATAAGTCTCTGTGTTTACTTGGTTGGGTCTGAGCGGCTGTGGGACTGGCAGGTGAAAGAGATTTATCCTGACCGTGGGCCAGGCAGGAAAACTCTAGCCACAACCAAGTGGGGAAAGAACAACACACCTGTGGGCACCATGATGGAATACCTAGAAAACTTGAGGAGAACTAGGTGGCAATCTCGCCCAGTCACCAGAGTCCAGCTCAGCTTGCTGGTCTGACTCTTTCATAGGCAGCACCTCTCAGTTGCAGTGGTTTCCCCAGGACTGACTGAAGATGAGTGCAGGGTCCCCTTGGCCACAGTTTCCTGGGATGCTGTCACAGGTTCAGGTGCCTGTACAGCATGATACCAGCATCTGGAGAGGCAGCTAGTTCTCCCTTGTTCTGGCTTCCTGCTCTGCATTTCAGGTCTATCCTCACCCAGAGGGCAGCGGCTTCTGGTTACCTCTTCCTGTACCTGAGCCTGCCATGTGAGCAAACCTGAGATATTCCCCTCTCTCTCTCTCCATCTCCAGTCCCCTCACAAGGCAGGCCAGTGAGGACTTTCCATGCTTATTCACCTTTTGCTTATCCTTATCTCCCTAGCTATTCCACAGGAGTGGTTTCCACTGACCAGGCCACCTATCAGTTCCCTAGGTCACATAGCAATGGACACAGGGTCTGGTGCAGACCAAGCACTAGACTCCAAAACCCCATAGCTGTGATGTCCCTGGATACAGAGCCCCATGAGTGGGGAGAGACCTTTTCGCTCTGTCACTTCATTTCACAGATGGACAGCGAGGGGCAGAGGACAGGAAACAGAAGTGTGAGGCTCCAGGCCTCTGAATTCACTTCCCTGAATTCAGGTTGGTTTTAGACATAATGCAAACATGACAAGGCCTGAAAGTGCGACATATGAATGGAACCTCCCTAGCTGAAGTTGGAGGCTACCCTTCATGTGATATGTTCTGGAGAAGCGTGATCTACAACCAAGTCATTGCACTTAAACGAACGAATCAGCTCTTACATTTAAAACAGGTGTCTTCCAAATGCAACCAGCTGCCTGACCTGGACATTCTGGCGCAGCCCCAACTACTTGCTCACTGACCTCAGGGCCACAGCCAGACAATTAAATGATATGTTCTCTGTTCTTGAAGTGATTCTAGCTTTGGAGCTGTTGTCTTCTAGAAGTAGAGGTGTCATTAATAGTCGCTGCCCCCCAGTTCGTGGGCATCATAGTTCACTGTGCCCTTCGCAGACTTCTTTTCCTCTCGTGTTGGGTGGAGAGGGGAATGTGGTATAGACAGCACCTAGAACAGAACTCAGACACTGGGCAGGTCTACCTGCTGGAGCCACGACTCTGCTTGAGACTGGTTCTGGGGCTGGCCACGAGTCCTTGAATCATAGAACTAGCTAAATGATTCCCGAGAGTTGCTTATTGCCTTTTAATAACTTAATATCTTTGTTTGGGAAACAGAGTTCTGGGGGCCAGGGCTGGCTGAGACAAGCCTTGGCTGGACTGAGCATATTTTAGACTAGGAAAGAGAGCAACTGTTCAGAATCCAAGGTCCAGGGATGCCTGCTATTAACCTAGGATGCTCCTGATCTCAAATGGCCCAAGATGAGCTAAGGGCCATGCCATTTCTGTCGCTCAGAAACAGGGAACATTCAGAAATCACCAAACACTTAGGAGAATAAAAAGCCATCCAGCTAAATAGCCAACAGGCAAGTGCTCTCACTTGTCTTTGAAGCTCGTAGTCCCTGTTTCTTGTGGTCCTCACGAATTCAACCAGCTCCAGCTCCACAGACACATTTTTACAGTGTGTTATATATCTCCCGATTTTTCAAAAGCAGTGTCCTAAAGTACCTACAACACACATGGTTTAAGCAGCATCCTGAAGTACCTACAACACACATGGCTTGAGCAGCATTCTAAGGTACCTACAATACACATGTTTTTAAGCAGCAGTGGATCTTGCTTGCAAACAAGATTTTGCATTTCTCAGGGTACTGTTCAACAGTCTACCCTTCTCCTCCTTCCCTCTTGACACAAGCCTCCTCCTCTCCCTTCTCCTTAGACACCCACAGTAGGAGTGGGCTAACTAACCCCATGAGCACTGTGCTGTCAGGCCCTGAGCACTGGGTTCCCTGGATTTTTCCAAGGTTCCATCTTCACCTCCAACCATATGCACTGTCTTCTCTCCCTTTAAGGAAAAAAGAAGGAAAAAAAAGAGAGAAAGAGAAAAAGAAAAGAATCTCCTCCTCAGGTGAAAGACTTAAAATAGTGCATGTCGTAACTACAATCATTTTTATCAGGAACCATAAAAATAATGTTGGGAAAAAAATGGTGGTGTTGAATTTTTCAGCTGACCTACGAATGTGCTGGGATTCCAGCACATGACGGCAGGTAGATTTCTAATTTTGCCTCCACGCCTTGATGGGGCAGTTCTGGTAGGTGGCTGGCAACCTCGTGAGGGACTTTGGTTGGGGCCTGTCTTTGGGTGCCGTCTCTCTTTGGGACCTGGCCTTCTCAGCTTCACTTGCCATGCTTCCTCTGCCCTTGCTGTGTAGGTGGAATTTCCAAGGTCAGTGCCCAGTTCCCTCCTGAAACTGTGCTAGTGCCTGAACTTATCTTGCTAAATAATAATTTCCACATCTATTTCAGACAATGAGAAAAGCCCTGAATGTTTATAAGGGTTGGGGCTCACCTGAAGGATTCCTTAGGGAGCCTGCTTCACTTCTTTTAGCAGGTTGTGCTGGCAGGCAGTTCCAGTAGCAACGAGACTGCCATGAGGCACTTGGCATGGACATTCACTAATGCTACCAGTAGCCGAGCTGGATAGTCGTGAGAGGCTGACGAGTGGATCCCTTCCGATCCTGGAGCCTCCTCCTTCCTCTGCCTAAGTTCATGATGCTTTTAGAACAGTGAGTAAAGATGTATTATTTCACCAGGAGAGCTGAGGTCCTAGTTGGTGAATGGAGGAGTCCTGTGAAGCACAGACATGCCCCACCCCCCAGACAGTTTTTGGCTAGAAGGGTAGGAGAGGCAAGGCAGAGCCATGGCTACTGGTCAGGCAGGATGTCTTGGTTTGGGAAGCTGGTTCTTAGCATACACAGGAAACGGATGGGGAGGGGATCTGGATGGTCTTCTGCCCCAAGTCATGAGAATATCCATAATGGCAGGTTAAGGGGTGTGTCAGTGGGCAGCCTTAGGTGGGAGGACAATGGCAGGCATGTTGGTCAAGTGTGCCCCACCCCAGGTGCGGTCTGCCTGTCCCCTCAGGTAATCTGTGAGGAGCAGAACACAGACGGGGAGGGAGTCCCCAGAACATTTACCACCTCCTTTCTCTCCCTGGCTTGTAATGGCAGAATGATGTTCCCTGCCCCCAAATTTCCATCTCATATCTTTAACTTCTGATGTTTGTACTTCATAATTATGGAAATACTTGTAACATTAATAATAGCTGTTTCAGACTTTTACTGTTATAGTTCATTTTTAACTCTTGTTATTTGTACCACACTGTTTACCCCATGCCCCGTGTACCCGAGGCCCTGTTCTGATGGGAACACCACCCGCCCCACTCCTGAACCAGCTGTGGGAGCTGTTGGAGCTACAGCATTCTGGTGGGTCTTCTTCAGACTCAGGGAGTGCTAACCATGCATATTGAGCTCTCTACCCAGCTTGCCTGGGTCCCTGCACTTCCTGTTGCCCTCCTGATGTTCTACCCTACGCCTCTGTCAGCTCTGCCTCTTTCAAAGCCAGATGGCTGGACTTGGGTGATGCCCCTCGGCTCTGCTCCCCGGGGCAGCCCCCGGGCTATGAACTTGCACACTGTAGGTCTCCCCACTGCAGCGGCTTCCTGCTGTGAACTGAGGACCCACAGGGCTCCCCATTGAAGCTTTACCTCTCAAGAATCCCATTTATTTGATACCTGTTGTCCAGTACTTGAGAACTGTTATTTCATATATTTAATTGGTTTTTCTACTTCTTTCCACAAGGAGGTCAATTCCCACAGCATTTGATCCCTCAAGGCTATGGAAGAAGCTGAGCAAGGGTTTGTTATTTAGTTTATGGTTGTCCATTTTGCTTTTTTTGGGAGGAAGGGTAGAATCTCATGTAGCTCAGGCTGGCCTGGAACCTTATTTGCACTCACTACATGCTGCCCTGAAAAACTGTGTATAACGTTATAATCTGGATGTCACCTAGCATGGGTGAGATAAACCAATCTCATTCAGCCTCGTGTGTGTGTGTGTGTGTGTGTGTGTGTGTGTGTGTGTGTGTGTATTTGTGAATGGGGTGTACAAGGGTTTATGTTTAGGGTTTGTTTAGGTATACTCACCCTGAGGCAGGACTCACACAGAACAGACTCTCCTGCTTCCTGCAAAGCCTCTTTCCCCCCAGGGTGTCTCAGCTCAGCTCCTAGATGTCTCTCAAGCAGCTGAATGCCTGTACAAGCTTTCTGCCCCTTTTAGTCCCCCCCCCCCCCCCCCCCCCCCGCAAACCAGGCCTCTTAGAGGAGGAGATTAGCGTCACCTTAGGAACACAAGGCACTTTATTGGAAGATTGCCTTGTGAGTAAGGGAGACTTTAAATTAAGTTTAGCGGCCTGGTGCCATGACCTACATAAGGAAGTCCCGGGCTCCTGACTGTGATTGTGCTGCCTGTGAGGCTGGGAGAATTGTAGGGGAAGATTAGAGCGGGACCTCCACCTGCAATCGCCTCCCACAGACACAACGGGTTGCAGAACACGGGCGTTTGTGGCTCCTGAATGTAAGGATGATAAGCTGGTAAGCCCAAGGAGCCCAGGCAGTGCTTGGTGGGGTCATGGGTACTTGGGGAGAGTCTGGCTGTTGGCTCAGGCAGGAGAGTGCCAATCACCAGCATCTGGAGGACAGTGAGAGGTCAGCAGCAACCAGTGATTTCTCATTTCTCTCAACATCAAACAAAATGCCGAGATTAGCTTTGGACAATTGATAAAACATTGTGTACCGTGCATCATGCTGTCTCACAGCCTGGGTAGACAGGGGCTGTTGTTCCCAGGAAAGAGTGTGCAAAGCAGAGGCAGATGCCAGCTCCAGGGCATTTCTGTTCCCCTCGGAAACTACCAGCATCCTCACAGTCATGTGGAGCCATGGCTGGTGAAGTGTTCTGGTGAGCTCACAGACGAGTTTCATGTGGCTTGGACTGTGGTGGGATACTCCCTGCTGACACATGAGAGCCTGGGGCCCATAGGGGCTAGACTTTGGTGAGGTCCTTAGGGTAAATATCAAGTCCACAATCGTGCTTTGGGTTCTTAGGAAAGAAAAGGTGGGGATTTAGAGCAACTGTAAACTTTTCTGGCATTCTATCAGAGACTGCAGTGAAAGGGATATGAGAATTATACTCATCCATCCATCCACTCACCTATCCACCTACCCATTCATCTACTTCTCACCCATCTAGCTACCCATCCATCCACTTACTCACCTACTCATCCACATAGCCATCTATCCACGCCCCCCATCTATCTACTTACCCAAGCCCTTACCCATGTACCCTCCTTCTCAATCAGTCTACCTATTAATCTACCTTCCCATCCATGTACCCACCCATTCACCTACCCATCTACCTATCCATTTACCCACTCATCCATCTACCCACTCATCCATCCACTTACCCATCCACTGATTTTCATGATTTTCTTATAGTGCTTTGGATGGAGACAGGGCCTTGTGAAGTCCTAGACTCTGTCACTGAACCACTCCAGACATCTTCATGATTCTTCCCAGATCTTTGCACATGGCAGCTGTGTGCTATTCCCCAGGACCAAATGTGACCCAATTGGAGTTAAACAGGAAAGAGTGTGTTTCTTCTTAAAAAATTTTTATTAAGATTTTTTTTATTCATTTTACATACCAATCAAAGATCACCCTCTTCCCTTCTCCCGCTCTTCCAGCCTCCCCCTCCAAACCCACCCCCCATTCCCTCCTACAAGAAGGAAGAGTGTGTTTCTTGCACCACAAGAGCAGTGGTTTTTGTCTTTTCTCAGCAAATGAACAAACAAACAAACAAAAAACTCAAAAATCAAATCAACAACACAACTATCCTAAGGCCAATGTGATGGGACAAGGCAGGCCCTGGGTGGTAACTAGGATTAGATGAGTTCAGGAGGTGGTGCCTGTATGTTAGGATTAGTGTTCTCAAGGCAGAGTGCACGGGAGAGCATCTCCTCCCACCCCCACAAGAGGTCAGTGGCATACAGCATGAAGGTGGGAACCTATAAAGCAGGAGAGAGAATGCCCAGAGACCCACCTTGCAGGCTTCTTGATATTCGACTTCCCAGGCTCCAGAGCAGTTAGGAATAAGGCCTGCTGTTCCAGTGTCCTGTCTGTGGCTTGTTACCACAGCCCAGACAGAGAGATGTGACCAAATCCAGGACAAAATATGAAGGATTTCTGTTTCCTGAAGCCAAAGGTAGCAGTGCAGCCTGGCCAACCCTTGTCAACCTAGGTGAATACGCAGCTCGGTTTGAAATCAGATTTCCAACAGCTTCAAAGAGATAAAGCCATGGCTTTTATCTAGTTAGCAAGCTTTCCAGCAAGTCATTCGAGTACACAGAAGCACGGCCCCGTCTTTCATGAAACAGGGCACCTCCCCAGCATCCCCCATGTTTGTGGCCACCCTGTCCTGTTGTGAAAGTTTCTGAGCCTCATTTCAAAGGCTGTCTGATTTCATTTGTCTTTAAATGCAGTGTGTGTTTTCTCATTCTGTTTATCACTCACAGATCAGTGGTGTCCTGATGAGGAGAAGGGGGTGATCTCTCTCTGGGTGCTGAAATGACCCTCCCCCACCCCAGATTCTGATGCCATGAGCTGCTCCAAAGAAGTTTAGGGTCCGTTACTGCTACTCTGAAGATTCAGGGAGGACCTGAAAGGATCACAGAGGTCATCCAGCCCCACACCTGTTAGCAGTGAGGACACCACCTGTAAGGAAGAAGCTTCTCAAGGGCCCCTAGGAGATCTTCTGGCCTTGGAATTCTGCAGGTGGGGCACCCCCAGCCTTTGACTCAGACTTTCAGTGCTAGGGTGTGGGTTGAGGGAAGCAGGATCCCAGGCCTGACTCTGTTTCTAAGAAAAGAAGTCCCGTGTGGCTCCCGGGTGCCCCAGGTCCAGAGGCTGCATACCAGAGCCTGTTTGCTGCAGCCCTTTCTGAAAACACCAGAGTCCACTTCCAGTGTCTACTCCCATCAAATTGCACTGTGCCCAGGCTGCAGCTCCATGAGGGTCTCTGTGCTGGCACACCAATGCTGACCCAGAGGTTGAGGCACTTGCTGAGCCCCACCTACGGAAGGGACAGAGACTCTCTGCTCTTCCTTTCTTCTAGAAATCACTTAAAGACTTGCAAGATTAGGCCCAGCATTTCATGCTCTAAATAAAGCTCTCATTTAACATTTTCTTCTTCTAAGTCTGGCACTAATGATGCTGGAGCCAGGGATTTTAGCGTGCCCGGTCTCTGCCAACTGCATAGTTCCCTCTTTATTATGCAATAGTCTGATGGCTTCTGAAGATGGATGGCTTAGCGGGGAGCAAAAAGGCAGAAGGCGAAACTCCCTATTTCTTCATAGTTACGAGCAGTGAAGGAATGGCAGGAACCCACTGTGGCCAAGGTTCCCGCCCCTTCAGTGGGAAGGTCTCCCTGAGTCTGGGAGACCCTCTTGAGGATGGAAGATTGACGTAGTTGTCTTACATTAAATTCATAGGCTAAGAGATCTCATATATGTGATTAAGGATCCTAACCAGTTGCCTTTGAGATAATCATCATCAGTGAGGCCAACCTGGGTGTGACTGAGCTAATAAAGGAGCCCTTAGCATGTAGATTTCCCACTGGCCACAAGGGTCAGACAGCATGGTGAATACTACTCTGCAGGGGACCAAGGGCTAAGGCTGAGAGGCCTCTAGGAGATGAGAGCCATTGAGGAAATAGAAACTTCTGTGCTATAGCTGCAAAAGACTGTGTCTACAAGCTGAGATGCCTCAGAAGAGTCCCTGGAGCCCTAGTGGACACCATAAACCAGGCCTACTGAGGCTCTGACAATGGTTTCTAGGCAGCCAGTATCTGGACTCCTGATCCCAGGACTCTGTGGGTTTGGGCACCTACTTGTTTCATCATACTAACTGATTTTTTTCCTCATTCCATGTAGATCTCTGGAGATCCATTCAAAGTACTATTTGTTATTATCATCAAGTGACACTGGCTGGCATCAGGTCTGCAGGTGTGAACTATGAACAATATATACAGAATGGTGTGTGAACATAATTTCTCATTGCCCTGGGATAAACATCTCAAAGTGTCGTTGCTGGGCTATGGGACAATGGGAGCTGAGTTTATAGGAAACTGAGAGGGCTCCTCCTCCAGTCACACCAGGAATCCTGACATGACCCAGTGCCTCAGCATCCTCCCCAGCACTGGCTGTCATAGTCATTCCAGCGAGGGGTGTTTTACACTGGCTTTCATGTGCACCCCTGGGTTAGCCACCCATGTCTTCATGCATCTGCTCTATGACTCTTTGGCTGTCCCATGCTCTCTCTTCATTGGGAAAGCAACCATTCATATCTGCAGCCCCTTCCAATGGGGTTTTCAGGTTTCAAGTGGTTTAGTTCTGAGCATTCTCTTATGTCTTATTCTTAGAGAGGAATCACTCACAGTGTGTGTATGTGTGTGATTTGCAGACATTTTCTCCCCACATGTATCTAGTCTTCCCAACCTCTTATAGTGTTCTCAGAATTAAAGTTACCAATTTTGACATAAACTAATTAATTTATAGATTGTGCTCTCTATCTGTCTCATGGTCTCTGTCCATCTGTCTGTCTGTCTGTCTGCCTGTTTTGTGTGTGTGTGTGTGTGTGTGTGTGTGTGTGTGTGTGTGTAGACCAGAGGTTGAGGATGGGTAGCTTACTCAGTTACTCTCCACTTATATCTGTAAGCCAAGATCTCTTACTAAACATGGAGCTCGTCAGTTTGTCTAGAGTGTCGGGCCAGTGAGCTCTGGGAATCTGCCTGTTTCAGCTTTCCCAGTGCTGGAGTTACAGGTGTGCCCTGCTTCACCCAGCTTTTTTGTGGGTGCTGGGGGTCTTAATTTTATGTTCTCATCTTTGCAGAACATGCATGTTACCAACGGAGCTATCTTCCCAGCTCATTGGATTATGATTCAGATGTCATGTCAAATAACTCCTTGCTTGAGGGGCTGGAAAGTTGGCTCAGCAGTTGAGAACATGTGCTACTCTTAGAAGACCCAAGCTTGGTTCTCATCACACATGTTGGGTAGCTCGTAATTGCCCATTATCTCCATCTCCAGGAGACACCAATGACCTTGTCTGACCTCTGTGGCCGCCTACACTTACATACACACACTCACCCCTGACATATTCACAAAATTTAGAAAGGACTCACTGTTTCATTTTAGATCCTTTAAAAAAACGTCCTCTGTGTTTATTAAAATTCTTTTGTAGTTTTACACTCAAGTTCAGGATCTATTTTCAGTTCAGTTTTCTGCAAGGTATGAAAGTTATGTCTGTCTGTCTGTCTGTCCTTCATTTCGTCGTCTCTCCCCCCCCTCTCCTTTTCCTCCCTCTTCCTTTCTCTATTGCTCAAGCATGGCTTGTTGAAAGTTCTTTCTTTCATTGAATTGCTTTTGGACCTCTGTTAAACAATCCATTGAACTCACACTTGTGGATTGGATTCATTCTTGAGTTCTATATTTGTTCCCTTGACCTCTGCATCCATCCCTCTGTTGGTATCACAAACTCTTGGCTGCTGGAGCTATATAAAAGTCTTAACATTGGTGGGCTGAGTTCTGTCATTTTATTCAGAGTTGTTTTTCCTATTTTAGTTCTTTGTATTTTTCATGCACATTTTCAATGGATGTGTTTATATCTAAAAAGAAAATGTGATTTTTTAAAAAATAGAATTTGTGTTAAATATATTAATTTGAAGAGAATTGACATATTTACTGTTGAGCGTCTGGATCTCTGAACACAAATGCCTCCACTTACACCTCTTTTGACTTTTTTGGGTTTTGTAGGCTTTGTTGTTGTTGTTTGAGACAAGGTCTCTCTATGTAGCCCTGGCTGTTCTGGAACTTACTGTGTAGACCAGGCTGGCCTTGAAATTGAGGAGATCTGCCTGCCTCTGCCTCCTGAGTTCTAGGATCAAAGATGTGCACCACCATGCCAGACAATGTTTTATAGTTTCTGACATATGAAGGTATACAAGTTTTTAAAGGCATTTTCACCCTAGAATTCAATTTTTTTGTGAGTAATATTTGCAATATTTGGTGGCTCTGTGGTTTTAATCTCACTGTCCATGGAATCACACTTGTCAGTGGAAATACAGTATAGTTTGTGTACGAACCTTGTGGATTCACTAATTAGTTCTGGGAATTTTTGCTTTTGATATCATTTGTGAAATTTTCTATATCGATGGCCATGGCACTGTGCAAGCAAGGGTGTCTCCATTTCTTCTTTCCTACTCTGCATTTAAAACCATGTTCTTGGGCTGGCTAGATGGCCCGGTGGGTAAAGGTGCCGTCACTAAGCCAGATGGCCTGAGTTCAAGTCCCAACATCCTCAAGGTGGAAGGAGAGAGCTGAGTCCTTCAAGATTTCTCTAATCTATGCCTGAGTGCTGTGGCTTGTACACAAGATGTGGCTCAGAACCCTGGCACTGTATTGAGTAACAATGGTGAGGGGCCGCAGGCTTTGCTCCTAAGAGCAAAGCGTTTAGTTTGTCAGCTTGGCTTGCTAGAAGTAGATTTATTTTTACTAATATTCTTGAAGCTAATTCTCTTATCCTTAACTTGCTGAAAGCCCCAGCCCCTTCTCCCGTGACTCCCACCCCTAATCCTGGGTGAGTTTTAGGTTTGTCAAATGCTTTTTCTGCATCAAATGATGCAATCACTTGGTTTTCTGTCTTTAATTTGTCGACACAGTATTACATTGACTGATCCCAAAAGTTGGATTGATGATCACTGCTTTTGTTGCTTTTGTTCTGGTTTCTATTTTCGTTCCACCTCTATGTCTTTCACTGGAGTAAGGGTGACAGGGCTAATCCTGGAGACAAGTCCCGTCTCCGTGCTCTTTTAAATCAAGAGTCCTTTGGATCAGGGGCCTTTGTCATTTTTGGTGTTGAAGAGCCTTCAGAATTGGTGACAGGCAACAGCGAGGGATTCCTCTCTCTTAGGGAAGAGCCTTGGTCGAGGCAGTGTCAAGCCATGCTGGTTTGATCCCTGAAAGCACTTTGGACATCTTTGCCACCATGGGACACCTTAAAAGGATAGCTCTAGAACCTTCTACCCAGGGAGAATACTGTATGTAGTAGAAGTGTCCTGCCTCCCTTCAATGAGATTCTGTTGTCCAGCACCATTTCCTTAATCATTGGTCCTGGATCTTCCGAGATTGGATGAGCATCTCCACCCATCTGAGTTGCTGAACATCCTCTTCTGGTCCAAATTGTGTCCACTGAAATGATGTTCAAACCTCTTCTCTTCAGTGTTCTGGGCCTTTCTCCTGAACACATTGTCCTTACCCCCATGCCTGGTCCCTCTCTGGGCATCTCTGCTTACCTCCTTCTCTGGATTCTGGTTCCTATGATCCAGAATGCTATCGTGGTGGCCACATCTGACCAGCTCCCTGTAGTTTGTAGCTCAGAGTCAGTATCAACCTCAGGTAGTCCAGCTCCTCTGTGTAGGTGCTACACTGTAGCCCTGACTCGGGGGCGGGGCTGGGGGGGGGTGGGGGGGGGGGAGAGTCCCTCTCACATCCTGGATGCCTTGCCTCCTTGTCTCTGTGAGTGCATGAGGTACTGATGTCCTGGGCAAAGCCCTAGGACCTAGTGCATGGGACAGGGGATGGCTTTATAGGATAGGGGTTATTCACGATTGATTCCCACACGCAAACTGAAATGCCAAGTGGATTAGCCTTTCCCCCCCTCTGCAACAGAGGTCACAGTGTCATTTTTATAGAGTATTCAGGAGCAAAGCATAACGTGAGTTTCAGGGGTAGTTTAAAGGAAATTATGTATTAAAAAAAAGGAAAGTAACTTTTGAGGAGAAACACCCACTGGGGAAAAGCAGTTCTTAAGAGCCTAAGAAGTAATTGAGCTGCAAATTACGCCTTCCAGATGGTGCGAGCACACAGCGAATTCAGAGCAGAACCGACCCCAGGAAAGAAAGGGAGGCCTTAGCTGGAGAAGCTACAGAGCTTCCGACAAGTAATTATCCATAAACATGGGCAGGGGTGACCAGGAAGCTGCAGGTTTCCCTAATCTGAGAAATGTTCAAAACAAGGACCCAGCACTTATCTGCAGTGGTTCTGTTCCCACAAGACATGAATATTCATGGACAAATCTGTTTTTAAACCAGGCCACCTTCCCCAGTCACATGTGAGCTAATCCAGACACATGTCATCCTGATTGTGCTGGAAATGGGGGCGGAGAGGGGTCGGCATCCAGCCCCTTCCCCAGCACGAGGAAGGCAGCATGAGACTCGTGATTCCAGGCCACCTTCTGGTGTGTGACCCTAAGTATACTAACTGTCTCAGTTTCCTCCTCTGTAAAACAGGGACGTCTGAGGCAGCCCCCAGGGAATGCTGGGTACACAAGCCAGACTCCAGGTCTCAGGGAGGAAGAACAACCCACCACATTTGACCAAGCTGGGCCTCCTGCTGGCTGGGTCTTCACAGGACCTTGGCTGGGATCACATAGCCTTGGTCATTCTGCATCGCTGTCCTGAACGACCTCTACCCTGCAGTCCCTCCTGCACCTTGGGCATGGCACACGGTGACTTGGTGAGTATCACCTGATGAGAGAAGGCAGGCTGCGAGCGGAAAGGAGCTGGGTCTGGAATCTGGGTCATGTGAAGGCGTTTTAGCTTGCAGGTCTGTCTGTGAAATAGGCTCAGAGATGGCTTATTATTATTATTATTATTATTATTAAGAAATTTTCTATTCATTTTACATATCAACCACAGATTCCCCTGTCCTCCCTCCCCCCGCCCCCCAGCCTTCTCCCCCAACCCACCTCTCACTCCTCATTCCCACCTCTTCCAAGGCAAGGCTTCCCATGGGGAGTCAGCCAAGCCTGGTACGTTCAGCTGAGGCAGGTCCAAGCCCCTCCTCCCTGTACCAAGGCTGTACAAAGTGTCTCATCATAGGCACTAGGCTGCAAAAAGGCGGCTCATGCACTAGGGACGGGTTCTGATCCCACTACCTGGGGGCCCCCTAAACAGTTTAAGCTAAACAACTGTCTTGCCTGTCCAGAGGGCCTAGTCTAGTACCATGGGGGCTCCTCAGCTATTGGTCCACAGTACATGCGTTTCCACTAGTTTGGCTAGTTGTCTCTGTACTTTTCCCCATCATGATCTCAATGTCCTTTGCTCATAGAATCCCTCCTCTCTCTCATCAATTGGACTCCTGGAGCTCGGCCTGGCACCAGGCTGTGGATCTCTGCATCTGTTTCAGAGATGGCTAATCTTGGTTGTCAGCTTGACATACACTGGGGAAAGGCCTTTAGGCATGTCAATGGGGCATTTTCTTGATAGCTAACTGATAAAAGAGGGCCACGCCCACTGTGGGTGGTACCATCCTTAGGCAGGTGGGCTTGGGCTTTGTAAGAAAGATGGGCCTGAGAATAAGCTGGTAAACAGCCTTTCTTGGTTTCTGCTTAAAGCTCCAGCTTTGAGTGCCTTCCTTGGCTTCCTTCAATCCTGGACTGTAACCCAGAAGATGAAATAAACCTTTTTCTCCCTGAGTTTCTTTTTCTCATGATGTTTATCAAAGCAGCAGAAAGCAAATAAGAGGAGGATCTGCACACAAAAGCACAAAAAGTCTGAAGAGCATGCAGGGCTGCAGCAGGAGAACTGGGAACCACCATGGCCCCTCCCCAGGGACTCACTGCAGCAGAGGAGCAAGGCGTTCTATGTGAGGGGCCAGCGCCATACCTCTTCCTGCCTTGCTTCCTCTCCAAGAAACTGGGCTCAGTGAATCTCAGACGATCTGCAGGAAGTGGTCATCTGAGTTGGGATGCAATGGTCCTAGGCTGGTATTCTCTGGGTCCCCTGTGTCTGGCCTCCTCTGGCAGTGTCCACAGAACATGCAGCATCTTGACTCCTCCTCCTTGAGAGCAGCAGCTCCAGTAAAGAACTGTTTAGGTATAGTTCTCTGAAATGGACACAGAGCCTGGGGACAGCATGTCCCTTGCTGAGCTCCTGGTTCTATACCCTTGTGTACCCTAGAAGAACTCCTGGGGCCACAACCTTAGCAGAGCTCCACCACTGTGGGGCTGGTATGAGAGATTCAAGAGAGAACTCAGATGGTACCCCAGAACTATATGATGGGACACTGTCACAAGGGTGTCTATATCTCCACTGGCCCAGCTCTTTCCTGAAGTCTGCAGTCCTCAGTGACCACAGTGATTGTCTCCCTTTCCTAACAGGTCCCAGTGCATTTGGGTCTGATGAGAGCCTCAGAGCTCAGGCTCTGAATTTCCAGTGGACTCTGATGTGTGTGTGTGTGTGTGTGTGTGTGTGTGTGTGTGTGTGTGTGTGAATATGTGTGAGTGCTGTTTGCAGAAGTGTGTGCATGCCCTGGTGGGTGTGTATGAACTATGCTGATGTATGTTTGTGAGCACTTGTGCACAAGCATATGCATGCTCCAGTGGGCACATACGGGTTATGAAGGTATTTGTGTGTGTATATATGTTGGTGTGAGTGCTGTGTGCACAATTGTTGCTCATGTGCTTTTGTGTGAGTGTGTATGGGCTATGCTGTGTATGTGTATGCTGTGTGCACAGGTGTGTTTGTTTCTCTGTGAGTATGTATGTGTTGTACTGATGTATGTGTGTGTGTGTGTGTGTGTGAATGTTATATGTCTTTTTGCTTGTGTGCTCCTGTGTGTATGCTGTGCTGATATATGAGTTTTATGTGTCTTCAAGTGTTTCCTCCTTTGTGAATGTGTGTGTGTGTGTTGTTCTGATATGTGCACAAGCATGTGTGTAATACCTGTATGAGTGTATGTGCTATGCTGATGTGTGTGTGTGTGTTCTTGGGTGTGTTTGCTCCTCTGTGAATATGAGTGTGCTTTGTGTGCCAATGCTGTGTGAGAGGATATGATCACTGTAGCACCTAGAGTCCCTGGCCTACTCAGCATGGAACTCTGACATGGCCCTTGTACTGTGGCCTGGAGGTCCCAGGAGATACTGTTTGTGGAGGGTCTGCAGTCAACTTGGCATCTCTACATTCTCCGGTATGTGTGTGTCTACAGCTCCTCTGTTTCCAAGTTGAGAACACATAGTTCTTGCCAGGACACATGTAATCATCATTTTACAGATTGTAGAATACCTGGAAAAGCCAGTGAAATTGAGTAAACAAGACACCCACTGAATCCCTGCCAATGCCCGGGTGCATCATTTACTGGCCTCCTTGGTGAAAGGGTGAAGGTTAATTTGTTGTCATCCTCAGCTAAAATAAAAGCAGTACAAAACAACAGCAGAGCTGAGTCTGGACCTCACTGCTCTGATTCCAAAGGCTGACTCTGTTCTGTGACACCCACTGACATGCAGCCTTGAACAGACACTCAGCCCCCTGTCCAGGACCCCAGTCCTAGTGACTGTGAGGCTCAGCTGCACCAAGTTGGGTGTGGGTATCACAACTGACCCTCTGGATGACCTTTCAAGGGTTCCATGGCTTGTTTGTGCAGGATTTGACACATCTCACCTCCTTAGGTCTACAGTGGCATTTAAATTTAACCCATGAGTGGCACAGGGTCCCTCTACACAAGTCAAGTTTCAGACATGAAGTCACCTTGCTAAAAAAATGAAGTTTCAGGACCCAAGAAATGATGGAAAGCCTTGCTTAGATCAGTGAATGCCAGGAGGAAGACTTGAGTCCCTGCGGCTCACAGGTGGATGACGGGCTCTGCTTTTGCAGACAGGGACACTGATGCTGGCTGCCCTTTCCCCTGATGTCACTTTAGAGGACTCTGAGCTTCTTAGCACACTGTCTGGAATGAGATAGGCAAGTGTTCACGTTCACTTTCTGGCGTAGATGAGAAGCAGCATGCAAATTGAGATGTGGCTGTGTTTCTAATAAATTGGCAGCTTGTCTCTGAGTGGGGAGGTGAATAAGTGGAGGAGACAGTCTGAGCCTTGGGACGATGGTCAGACAGACTCTACGAAGCTGGCCTCAGCCACTGTTGTCACCGTCTTCGTTCACTTTCAGGTACTGGATTCCAACTATGGAAATGAGCAGGCCTCTCTCCCTCTGTTAGTGAGATGGTTTCCAGGCATTTATGCCCCCAGGCCACCCTTATAGCCTGTCCTTGAACCAACGCCCCACAAGGCTAGTCCTCCAAGCAGCTGCCTTCCCAGTGGAACTTGACAAAGGGAGTTTTCAACACTTGGATTTACAGAAGCAGAAATTAGGGCCCACGCCATTGCCAGGAAGGAGCTCGGAATGAACCTTGAACCTTGTTTCCAAGGCTGGGATTCAAATCAGGCTCAATTTGAAGGGCACCGTGCACGGTGTCATAACTCCAAATTAGCGCTGAAGGAAGAGCAGCCAGGGAGATGGATGCTCCTGCAGCCAAATTAAACCACGCTGATTGGCCCAGCCGAGAAGAATAGGGGTTTTTATCTCCTCCTTACAGCAAACAGCCCATTAATAGAGGAGCGTTTACTGTCACTTCCTGAGGAATAAAGACATTAAAGATGCTTGATACTTAAAATTATGTTTACGTTGTCTGTGAAAATGTGATAAGTACACCCCATAAAAACAGCAGAGAACTCGCCTTCTGCTAAGTTGCAAATTCAGAGCTTCATCTGGAAGGGGCCCCTCCTGTGTTGTCAAGATGTGTTTCCTGGGAGATGGCCCCAGCCAGTCAGTAGAGCTGGTGTCCCCGGCAGAGGCGCCGGGGCCACGTCTGAGTGATGCCCGGGTGGCTGCTGTCCATGTCAGAGGGCTCCCTGTCTTCTGTTCGGCCTCCCTCACCAGCAGGTGTCCTGGTCAACCTAATAGACAAGGAGTCTAGCCTTGTCCTTACGCTGCCAGCTGCAGCCTAATTACTGGGTCTAATTTGGTAACAGGCAAGTGCAAATTGATGCCAGCCAGTGACAAGGGTCAGGAAGGAGGCGCTGATGGTAGCTGGAGGGCGCAAGCTGGAGGTGGCTTTGCCATCTGTATGCAGATTTGCTGATGCAGATGAGTCAGAGGAAGAGAAGGGACCTTGGAGTGTCTCCTTTGAGTCTCCTTCAAGTCTCCAGTGATCAAAATGCAAATAGCTATAAACAAGGAGGTAGAAGTACACCCCCAAGCCCACCCCGCACTTTCCTGCTGCTGGGGCCAAGACTGTGCAAGAGGTTCCTCTCAGCTAGAATAGAGGCATCAGGAGCCTATATTCAGTGTGCAGCTGGAGAGAAAGAGCATCCTTGGCTGTCACTGGATGGGGACACAGACTCCAAGATACAGCTCATGGGCACAGGCTCCATAAGCTAACCACGCCTACCTGGATTCCCACTGTTCACTCACTTTTTCATGCATATGAAGATTGGCCATGCTTCTCTTTAGGGTGATGAAGTTGACAGCACCCCCTGCTTCCTCCCCGCCTTTTGGGCAGCTCCCCTTTAAGTGGGACTGTCAAATCAAGAAACAAAATACAATGTGGTCTGGGCTGCTGGGGAGGACACAGTGTCCTGTCTGAGTCCTGAGGATGGAGCATTTGGGGTGCTCATTTGCATAAGACTGGGGTTAAAATACACCATAATTCACCAGTCTGTTACTGCCTCCCACCTTCCTGTCTGCCCCCATTTCCATACTGCACAGGTACAGAGGGAATACACGCCTCCCTGAGAGGTACTTGAAGCTGTGTGTGGCCCTTGGCCTTCCTCTGAGGTCTGGTAGGCATATGTTCTCTGAGATGTTACCCCATGACCCTAGCTGGAGCAGAGGTTGGGCTGTGATGCTGAGAAGCCACTGAAAATCCAGTGGCCCTGCAGTCTCCAGTGGGTACTGGGAACAGGTGAAGGACTCTCCAGACCTCTGGGGAACAGCAAAGCCTGAGGGGAGGCAGGTGCTGTCATTGAGATGGGGGGCCATGCCTGCACCCCCTGTGTCTCCATTTCTTCTTCTGGAAACAGGTGTATATACGTACATCCATCGCCTCCTCACCTGTGAGCACTGAATTGCTGAAATGCAGCAGCTAGCCTAGGACAACTGTGTGTTGAGACTTGCAGTTTTGGGAGCCCAGAGTCACTGTCCCCAGACAGTGCAGGCACAGTCAGTGACGACCTGCAGGCACTGGGGTAGGGCCCAGAGAGGGAGCATCACCTCTCCCCACCTCTGGCCTTCCTCTCAACTTTGCAATCTTAGGTTTTAGAACACTCTGAGGAGGGGAGGACCAAGGAAAAAGGAGTGGGGTGAAGTGCTCACTGACAGCCCAGGGGAACCCACCAATGTCCAACGTCTGACTTGGCCACTTGCCTCTGGGAAGCATGCAGACTTCTCTGAGACCCAGGGCCAGGGCAAAGTCAGGGTAGCCATGTGGGCTATACTTCCCTCTGGTGTCTCATTCTTTGTAGGGCCACTAGGGTGTGACTTATTGATCTTTCCCTTGAATTAATCTTTACAAAGACAATATTTAAATAAAAATCCTAAATGTACAATGACAAGTGATAAAGCTAATTGAGCATAATAAGAAGGCCTTTTATTAGCCACTGAGACGGTCTGGGTAACTTCTCAGATAGGAAAATAATGAAAGATCAATACTACTGGTGGACGGAACCCAATGTGACTATATAAATCAAGGGGACTTCCTGAAAGGAGGGTATTTTACACTTGTGAGGTGAATTAATCTAAGTGTCAATAAGGAAAACAATTACAAAATGGAAGCTAGCCAGCCCGTCCCTCAGGAGAGGTGTGCACACAGGCCTCGAGGAGATTCTTTTCCCACCAGATACAAATGTCTCCTCGTGGGCATCCCAGCCAGGACCCGGGGTGTTGCAGTAACAAACCAACTCTTACATGTGATTAGGAAACTCAGTCCCTCCCCTCCAGTCTTAGCCATTGTTTCTGTCCATAACAAACAGCATATGGGACGTTTAAAATCCCTGTGGTTTCCCATGTAAATGGCTGGTAATTAGTGCTCACTTAGAGATTTCAAAGATGTTTCAAGTGGTAATTATTCAAGATCTGGGCTACTTGACATGCGGTCATATGTTATTCTATTGATTTATAGTTTACTAGCACTTACGTTGTATTAATATTCCAAGTACGAAAGTCATCAAGTATATGCAAATCCCAGTTTGTAACGTGCAGAAAGAAAAACATCGCCCAAGAGGCTCAGTAACGACCCAGATGTGGCATCCAGGCTTGCTGATACACTGTAGGCAGAGGGGTCTACCACACTCCATGGGTCTGCATTAAGTCAGGCCTGAAACTGATGACCAGAAGAGGGACAGCTGGGACACCTCAGGATGATCTTGCAGGGGGCAGCAGGGAGCTGAAGCCACCTACTTTGGGTGGTCAGTGGCTGCTCCTGTTTCCAAGGGAGGGACATTTCCCGAGACTTTGGAAAGTCTACAGCGTCATACCTGATGTAGCTTACTCGACGGCACTTTGTGTTCCCCAAAATATTGTGTACCCTAATAAACTTATCTGGGGTCAGAGAACAGAAAAGCCACTAGATACTTAGGATAGGCAGTGGTAGCACACGCCTTTAATCCTAGCATTCCAGAGGCAGAAATACATCTGTTCAAGGATACAGCCAAGCATGGTGACTCACGCCTTTAATCCCAGAAAGCGAGCCTTTAATCCCAGGGAGTGGTGGTAGAAAGCAGAAAGATATATAAGGCGTGAGGACCAGAAACTAGAAGCTTTTAGCTGGTTAAGCTTCAGGCTTTCAAGCAGCAGTTCAGCTGAGAGCCATTGGGATGAGGACACAGAAGCTTCCAGTCTGAGGAAACAAGACCAGCTGAGAAGCTGGCCAGGTGAGGTTAGCTGTGGCTTGTTCTGGTTCTCTGATCTTCCAGTTCACCCCAATAACTGGCCTCAGGTTTCATTTTATTAATAAGACCTTCTAAGATTCCTGCTACAGCACTTGGTCAGACAATGGTCGCCAGGTCATTCCCAACATGTTTCTTCCCTTTGTATAGGGAAGTAGGACGCTCCGTATAATAGGATCCTGGGATCAATCTAACAAAAGCAGAAATGGCCTGGGTGTACCTCTGTGCTTAGCCTTTTCTAATTTCTCTACTTGACTTTGAGAGACCATTAAGGGCAGGAAAGCATGACCTGGAAAGAAAACACTGTTCAGGTACCAGTAGCCTGTGGGTGCTCAGGGCCCAGGTTTTCTTGCTACTGTGATAAAAATACTTTAACAAAAGTAACTAAAGGAAGAAAGTTTATTTTGGCTTTGGGTTCTAGGTTACAGTGTGCCATGGAAGGGAGGTCAGAGCAGCAGGAGACTGAAGAAGCTAATCACATTGTATCCAGATAAGAGGCTGCGGGGTGAATGAATGCCAGCTGCTGTTCAGTTCTTTGCTGCCTCCATAGATCTGGGGGGGGGGGTTCCTATAATAAGCAGGTCTTCTCCTGTCAGTTCACTCAGTTAAGACAACCCTGGATTCCTAGGCATGCAAAGAGGACCATCTCCCAAGTGATTCTAGTTACAGTTAGCACTAGCCAACATACTATTTAAAAGTGTGTGTGCACATTCACACGCAGGCCCACACACCTACATGTCGTGTCGTGTCCTGTCCGTCCCCCCCCCCCTCCCCGTGCAAGCACAGGGATATTTGTTGCAGATATATGTCATCCACTTATGGGGGCCAGCTTACAAAAGGTGAGCACGGGGACAGGAGCAGAGTCACAGCCTCTGTATGCGTCACAGATGCCCTGCTTCTAAGCCCTATGAGGACATGCTGCCCTTTACTCCACCCCAACAACAAGACATCACCCATCCTTAGAGAACTGATGGTCCTCTTCATCACCCAGCATATCTCCTAAGACTCTCCTGGATTCTCACTCTGCTTCCACCCCCTTGAGCTGTCATGATCTGACATCAAACTTTCTATCAAGGCATTTTGAGATGGACAGTTTATCAAGTTACACAAAGATAGTTACAAAAACCGCCACTGTGTCTTCATGTGCTGGAAAACTGTGGTATTTGAAGATCACGCTGCTTCTGTGAAAGTTCTGCAGAGCTGGTGTGTTTTCTCATGGTGTAGGATGCTGCAGAGCACATATTTTAGTCAGATGAAAGCAGATAACTTGCTTCCCCCTCATTATTACCCTTATCAAGCATTTATTACATGTCAGCGAGACTCCCCATTGTCCCTGCCATTGAAAATCAATAGAAAGTCATACTGTCCTTTTATGGGGAATGAGTCCGTAAGTGTAGACAAGAGTGCAACTGACATTGTTTGTGAGGCACCCGAGAAGACATGTAGGGTCAATGCTTGGCAGAGGCTCACTGCCTCCTCCTGCCTGCTCTTAGGTGCGCTGTTCATCAGGAAAATGGGAGACTTCAAGAAGAGGCTGGGGGGGGGGTCTTCCCAGATATGCACTGTTTCCTGGGACACCTTGGAGGTGTAGGAGCATCAGGGTGGAAAAAGCAGGATGAAGGCAGTTCCCATGTCCATCCTGAGTTCATGGGTCTCGCAGATGAAAGGTCTGTGGACGGGATGCTCATGCGTGGTAAGGAAATCATTTTTAAAGTTACAGTTGTATCATCAGTATGTGCCTTGTGCCTTTCCTTCCCAATCTGTGGAAACCTCAGGCTCATGCATGTACCTGGCCTTGCCATTTATAAGTGATTATTCAGTCATCTCCAGAGAAACGAACACTTCTGTCATTAAAAATCACTGCATGTGGTACATGGAATCATTTTTTTTTTCAATTTTGAGAAAGGTTCTAACTATATACCTTGAATTTGTGGCCATCTTCTTTCTGCCTTGATCTCCTGAGTGCTGGGATTATAGTTGTGTACCATGATGCTGAGATCTCCTCTGGAAACTTTAAGCATATTGAAAGGAAGGAGAAAGCTTCAGGGATCCTGGGTAGGTCTTCTCATTAGTAATAGCCTGATTGATTTCTGGAACTTTCCAGAAGTTCCCAGCCCACTTTCAGAGCAGAATATGGAAGGTATTCCTTCAAAGGCAAGACACACATATGTCACACATATGTGAAGTCACTGTCACATCAGGGTCATGAGAAATGCTTCTGAGGACACACACTGGAATCAGAGCACATGTACACGGTTCTAGCCACAGCAAATGTCAAATGGGCCAGTGCAAAAGCAGATACAGACCCATCTAAGAGGAGCCCTGCAGCAGAGGTGTTCTACAGGGTAACTAGCCAAGTTGAAGGAAGCGCTTCTCTTCCTGTTGGGGGATGGGCAGTTAATAGAAAAGCAGCTTCCTCTCTGTCCTCCCTGTTTACCTCAGCCCTGTCCTGTCAAAGTTACCAGGGTCAAGTAATCATTTATTGGATGTAAGTGACAGATACCACCAGGCCATGAGAGTCCCTGTTCACTCTGGGTTCCTGGTGGAACAAGGTATTCTGTCTCCTCTCCCACACCAAGGCTCCTGATTGTCTCTGCCAAGGCCAAGCTGCCATCAGCACAAGCCAGAGAGGACTGTGTTCACTGATCTCAGGAGTGGAACGTGTGGAATCCTATCTGGCCCGTGCCTAATAAATGTTTGATTTCTCTTTTCAAACAGCCTTAGAAGTAGAGGCCTTGTGACTGTAGCTAGGTGTAGCATGAAATGTGTGCTCTGTAAAACAACAGAGTCAGGGTTGGTCTGGAGAGGGAAGTAGGATGCCTGGACCCATTAGAGAGACAGATGAGGACAGAGTGGCTCGCTTCTTCCCGTTGCACAGGTGCAGTTCACGGGTGGCGGGTTCTGCAAAGCCTGCGCAGCTGCTCCCAGGGCCTGAAGTTCCCTCCCAAGGGCAGCTCTTTCAGTGGGTGGAGTTGTCAGGTGGGGATGTGTATAGAAGACTTCATACCTAGGGGATGATTGAGCTTTGCAGCTGCGTTCAACTCCAACATTTAGAATAGTTTACATTCCCTTTTATTTTTATAAAAAATTGCACCGTTTCTCCATGGCATGCACTTCCTCCTAAGCACACAGTGCAGTCCCCAAGCAGACGTCCTTCACGCCAGAGGTGCCCTGTGCAGGCCACAGAGGATGGTGCCTCTGCCTCCTGCTGTTGTTTTTGTGAGAATGTCAGGGCACTGAGAGGTTGAAACTCGGGAGGAAGTGCGGCAACAAAGCTGTGCACGTGGGTCCAGCTTTCTGTGGGTTCAGGCTCAGGATCCTTTGCGGTTACTGTTGGCTTCACTTTGACTGACTGCAGGTATGGCTCATGGGTGGCAAGAAGGAGCATGAGGCCAGAGGCTAGCCCAGCTGCCCAGGGGGTGATCATCTGTATTCTCATTTTCTTGTAGCAGCCCAGCTTTCCAGAAATTACCTAACCTCTCTTCCCTTTAACATGCAAGCCTGGCTTGAGGGGCAGGAGCGATGACTTGCGTCTGCTAAGCATGCAGAGACTCACCATTGCATCCAGGTCAGTACTTCCCCGTCCTCTACCTCAGGCAGCTTGTGGACTGTGTCCTGTTCAGCCAGTGGAATCTACCAGACCTGTGGCTCTGTCCACTCAGAACACCCCCAAAAGAAATCTCCTGGAGATCCTGCTCTCCATAATCTGGAATGTAGCTGTAACCTGTGTGCTCTGTACAGGACCGTGCCATGCCATCAGAGGCTAAAATGCAACCCCAATGCCCAATTTATTAAGATAATTATACAGATGACTGAATCAGCACCAACACAGGCTGTATAGCTATGGAGGAGGATGGTGTGGCTATGTCTCCACTGACATGGAAAGGCGACCTCCATACACTGTTAGCACTTCAGGGGAAACCAGGCATGGGAGTGTACACTTGCAAATTCAGTACTCAGGAAGCAGAGGGAGGAGAACCTTAAGTTCCAGTTTCCATAAAGACTCTGTATTCATAAAATATGAATTTCATTTTATTATTGTTATGTGTGTGGGTTTTGCCTGCATGTATGTTTGTGTACTCCATGCATGCCTGCTGCCTGTGGAGGTCAAAAGAGGCCATCGGGTCCACTGGAACTGGAGTTATAAGCAGGTGTGAGGGGCCAGTTGGGCCTTGGTCCACTGGAAGAGCAGCCAGTGGTTTTAACTGTGGATCCATCTCGTCCTGTGTTAAACACACACACGCACACATGCACACTCCCTCACACACTCCCCCAAATCAATTGAATAAGTTGTCTCAGAAATCTTAGTATTATAATTTAAGATCTCCATTGGGAAGGCATTTTTATGCTGGTCTCTGCGTGAGGGAGCAACCTAGTTTACTTCTTATTCTATAATGGAGCGGGTGCAATTATCCAAAAAGTACTCACCGAATCGAATCAAAGGATACCCAAGCATCACCACCCAGCCTCCATGCTCTGAATACAATTTAAAAAAATTATCCAGTCAACAGATTTTTGTGAAAAATTCACACATCACACGAGCCCTTTACAATTCCAAAACAGCTCAGTCAGCAAACACTGTAGCGTTCACAAGAGCAGGGACACCGAGCGTGTTTCTTCCACTTCTGCCCTTGCTTGCTGAGGTCTCCTTATGGTGATCTGAGGCAGGAGGACGTTCTAGCCCCTCATGGCGTGTGTGGGAGGTCTTGGCAGTAGGTACCCCTGGCTGGTGGAGTTGGGATAGACGGGCAGGTGGTCTCACGTGTACAGTGAGATTGTGGTGTGGGCTGGAAGGAGCTGAGAGCCTGTGACAAAGCAAGAATGTTCTGAGCAAAAACTCACGCAGGCCTGGTCCAGGGGGATTGGTCTGTGATGGCTATTCTTTTTAACAGGCCAAACATGATTTTTGCAATTCATAAATGGTGACAGGAAAATAAATGATTACATGTTTCCAATTTCTGGGCAAATTCTGTAATTTTTTTTGAGAGTTTTTTTTTCCTTTTATGGAGACAACATGTCTAGATGTATATTGCTCTCATCTCTGTAGGGACATAAGCCATTGTGATATAAACAGGCTTGTGCCTATTTTTTTTTTTGAGGAAATCTAGGAAAATATGCAGACTCACTCTGTCTAGAGCTAGAAGTAGGCTATGTATCCTAACAGCAAATCTACTGAATGTGGTCCCATGAGCAAAAGGCTCTTATGTGTACAGGGAGCCTGCAGGAGACCTTTGGGGGATACTCAGGACCTATACTGTACTCCAGGCATAGGTTCCACATTTGAACTGCTAATGGTATTTGAAAAGAGATAGCTGTTTAGCAGCTGTGGGACAAAGCAGCCAGAGTGTTGGGGAAATAAGGAAACAGGTGTGTCTGCAGAGCCTTGACCACAGACGGCCCCCACCCCTGCACTGTGCAGGGAAATAAATGTTCAAGGAACGGTGAGTGACAGCATTTGAAAGATGAAGGTGGGGCCCAGGGCCCTTTTGGGTACCTAGCCACGCACGATTGTTGAACTCCTTATGGAGCTTGTTAAAATCGATGCAGGCACGCACTTGCTAAAGCGTATGTTCATTTCATTATTTCACTTCTCATGAAATTGCTTTTCTGCAGAGACAGCTAAGTTAAGGTCTCTGGGCCATGGGCCATGGTTTTGACCTTGGATTTGGATCCAGGTCTACCTTCTGCCTGTCTCTGGCTGTTTTTCATCTCAGCCTCTCTGGGCTTCCGATGACTGAAAGGCCCTGTGTGAATGACCATTTGTTTGCTCTCACACAGGTTGTGACTTTTTCTAACATTGTTAGCATAGCCCATGGGATAGCAGTTGATGCGGTGCTGTGGGTCACTGAGTGGTTTGCAGTGAGGGTGGATTTCTGTGCCAGCAGCAAGTTCCATTCACCATCAGCTGGTCAGTGCTGCTGTTTTTGCATACTAGCCTGGGTGTCACAGGGATGCTCTGAGGACCAAGTCAGTTCAACTGTCTTTGTTAGAGCGAAGTCAGTTCAACCATCTTCTCTGTTAGAGCCAAGTCAGTTCAGCCATCTTCTCTGTTAGGAAAAACATTCCGAGATTCCAAGTGCTTTTGGGAGCTGCAGAGTGTTTGCCTATACTGAATGAACTATATAGGCCTTGTTCTGTAGCTGTGATTTACAAGGAGGGTGGGAGGGAACTCTCCCACCGCCCTGCTGGGTGCCAGGCTGCCAGCATCCATAGGAGACATGTCAGAGAAGGCAGAGAAATTCATCTGAGTTCTCCATTCCTAGGTTGGGCTAGACCCATGAACTACGTGGAGAAAAACCAGTGTTGGGTCAGCTTGTTCCAGGGAGGATGAAGATGTGGTGTAACTAACATGACATCACAGCCTGGGACATGTCTCAGGGAGGATGAAGAGGTGGTGTGTAACTAACGCTCAAGTCTTGTGCTTTCACCCACGCATCTCCCTTGGGGACTGAGTGCTTGGTTAGCCTGCTAGAAACATGATGTCACAGCCTAGTCTTCCCA
>CABHPQ010105310.1:0-24461 GCA_902168405.1 Peromyscus aztecus
GCAGAAAGACAACATCTGGAAAAACACAAATGGACTGGAAGGTTCTGTGTTTGAAGATTAGTTAACACCTTGGCTGGAGCTGTTAATCTTAAGATCAAACAGTGAGGTACAGAAAAAACAGACAGCGAGCGAGTCTACCTCTCACACAGCCAGGACCTCAGCCAACCCACTCCAGGCTTTTCTTGCTGCCTTGTTTCTCATCTCTGTCCAGTTTTACACTTAGAGCAGGTGCTGGAGAAAGCAGTGGCCACGCTAAGGCAGTCTGCTAGTTGTCGGCTAGCTGGCTGGTTTTTAACGAACCCTGGGCCTTAAGCATGCTCAGCAAGCACTCTGCCACCGAGCTGTATCCCCAGCCGAGGTAACTGACTTAACGCAGCAAGAACATAGAAAAGGAAGAAAGAGAAAGAGACCCCTGACAACAGTCAGCCATGAATACAGAGATGTGCAGAGGGCCGACGGACACGCTGGGATTTACCCCAGTGCATTCTGTGGAGAGGCAAGTTCGCCAAGCTCCTTATCCACAGAGCTTTGTGGTGACCCTTCAAAGAGGAAAACTGTTGTGACCACTACACACAAAATAGCCCCAAATTATAGTGGTGGTGACTGTTGGTCAATGCAAGACAACAGTGGAATCACAGACACATGGAAACACCCATCTCAACATACTTTCCTAAATTGCTTTTTCTGTAAGTCCGTGGAAACAAAAGCATTATCCTATCAAACACGGCAGAACCTCTGGAGGGTGTTACACAACGTAGGCATCGGCTACAGAAAATTTCCGATTACTTAAAAAAGAATGACACTGTGGTAGCCAAGTGGCAAACATTTGCTAAGATGCCTGACAGTCACCAAAGCTCTGTTTTAATGAGAATGAACACCCCACCTCCCAGCTTGGCTTCAAAGGATCAATTTTAGGATTCGTTGAGAGAATAAAAAATTAGAAATATTTCTGCAGTAACCATGGTTAGTTGGAAGAAATTCCCAAAGTATGTGGTGGCAATCTGTAATATTTTCTGATTTCTGACACCCTTCCAATGGAACTCCCCAGCCTCATGAAGTCCAATTCCCCTACATCAAACTGAGCAAGCTTGGTCGTCTGGCCTGCTCTCCTTCTCAGATGCCACTAACTGGTCACGTGAGCGGAACTCTACGTAGACGTGAGCACTGAGGTCTCTGCACAGGTACCTGTTCTAAGACGTGGAAGATTCAGCTGAGCAGTGGATTTTCATAATGTGACAGCTGTAGCAAAGGAAATGTTACCTGTAGCCCATTCTATGTAGATTCTGGTACTGCCTATGGTAATTTAGCCTTAAGCTTGGTTTCTAGCCTTCCATTTGGCTAAGCACTCACTGTCCTTCTGAGAATCCTTGTGGCTGCTCATCCAGCTGGTGGCAGCTTCTGTGTGAACAGACACTAGAAACTCAGAAGAATAAGAAGGACCTATGGTTTGCTCTCTGCTTCTGTAAGGCTGGAGGGCTAATTATCCAGGTGATATTGGAAACAAGTATAAAGTGTGCAGCCCAAAACTTTTGGTAGTCTGTAATAAATTATTAACTTCAGGGCTTGCTGAAACTTGGGGAGACCCTGTAAAGGAGCAGAATTCAGACAAAAATGGTTCTGTCCATTTCTCAAGAAGGCTTTAAAAAGAAAGGGAAAATCCACAGAAGCCAATTCTCAATTCTAGGCAAGAGGCTCAGCCAGTAGTCACTGCTAACGTGGAATCACGGAGCCCTGCCCACCTTCTGAGGGTTGGGGGCACTTTTGGTCATCCTGCTTTCAATGTGCACAATGGGCTGTTGTGGGGGCCAGACTGGGAACAGGGGTTACAGATTGGGAAAAGCACCCAATGGTAGAAGCCAGAAGGAAATGGTGATTGTCACTACCAGAAGGGCTAGGTAGTCAAAGAACTCAGACTTCAGGGACCACTGGCTTTGGGGAGTCCATCAGAGGACTATACCTACAACAGTCACTGAAAGAATTCAGCTGAGTTGTGACACATCCAGGAAGCTTGGGTCACACAACAAAGTCATGTGATGCCTTCTTCAATTCTAGTCTCAAATCAATAAGGGAGAGGAGCCAAGGCTCATCCATGCTAGGCAGCACTCTACTGTATAAGGCACAACCCTAGCCCAACCCAGGGGCTTCTGAGTGGGAATATCCACGGTGATGACATCACAGAGATGAGCTGCAACTTCATCCTGGCCTTGCCTCTGCAAGGTTTGAACTAAGTCAAAAAACTGGGGACCTGGAGAGCTGCTGTGGATCCCTGGTCAGGAAGGAATCCAGCAGCCATCAGAGGAGGAGATGTTTTTTAAGGTAATTGTGCTGCATGCTGAGTCCAGCATGGTCCAAAACACAGACTTCAGTCATTTCCAGAAAATACAGTGGGTACTGGAGGTGAGTGAACAGTGGGATACTTGGCTACTCAATGACTCAGATGTGAGTTCTATACCAACACCCAGCACACAAGGTTAATAATGCAAATGCTTTTCATGCATCCCATAAACAGGGAGCACATAGTCCTCTAGGGCTTGTCTCTCAGACAACATGGAAGCATTTAGGGTTGCCAAACTATAGTGTTTCACGCCAGGGCTTACTATGTTGCACCAGATCTCAGGACACAACACTGTGGCCTTCTATCTGCAGGTGGGAAGCAGAGAAAATAGGTGCTCAGGAATACACATTTTACCCCCACAAAAAGGGTTCTTTTGTGTCTTCCGTAGTATGATTCTAACACTTCAACGTGAGGTGGGGTGATTTGAGGGGCAACATCTTCAAGGGACCCTTTTTATTGCTGAGGGTGTGGGAAAGTAATTCAGCTTTGGGAGACACAGAATGAGGGTGTGAAACAGGGTTTGTGATTCACAGGGGACATTAATGAAGCAGTGGGTCTTGGAAGGGCAGCAATGGTGGCTGAACCTATACCACTTCCTTGGGCTTTGCTTCTAAAAGCCACACCTGAACACCTGAATCCTCCATATAAATGTCTCTTCATACATCAGCTTATCTCCCCCCCCATTCATTCTCAAAAATTCAATGAGAATACAAATGTTTGTGTGTGTATGAATTTTCAAGTGAACCACAGCAACTTCATCTTAGGTGAATTTCAAACACTGATATGTAGATTTATAATAAAAGTCAGCTTTAGTGGTGGGACAAACAGCTCAATGCTGAAAGGCAGGTGCTGTCAGAGGACCTGGGTGTAGTTCCCAACATTCACACTGGGTGGCTCACCACCTCCAACTCCATTTCCAGGGGCACCTGACACCCTCTTTTGGTTTTCATTAGCACATTCATGCACACGGTGCACATAAACTCACACAGACATACTCTAAAGAAAAAGAAAAAAATTAAAATGAGTTTACAGGATGTGAAGCAATGTGAGTACTGGGCTTGAGGCACACAGCAGAGGAGGATGGACTTTCATGGAACCACAACTGAACTGGCTGGCAGTGAGGGAAGAAAACAGAAGCCACTAGTACAAGGATCCAGTGATGAGAAACACCCACAACCAGAGAGCTGCACAGCCCCAAAGGTGATGAGTGCTCCAGAGTTACCCTGTGACTATCCAGTTAGAACTCTCTGCCTAAGAAACAACAAAAAATAGTCTGAAATTTTAGTCAAAGGCAAAGCCAGACTTACAGTATATCCACAATCCAATGGACATCATTCAAAAATAATACAGTGATAAGAGATGAGCAATCACCCTTCTCTCTGCACAGGCTGGCCTTCGTTTAGGAGTGAGCGCCCAGAAGTGACTCCCCATAGCCTGTGAATCAGCAGCAAACTGATTGGCAGGAGGCTGCTCTGTCTTCAAAGGAGAAGAGAAACACCACATCCCTCAGAGAAGGACATTTTCGTGATATTTCCAAAACAGTATTAGTTACAACTGTTATTTATTTATTTATCTGCTAATTTTTCAAAGGAAAGAAATGTTTGTAGAGATACACATGATAGAAAATAACAACATGATAAATCAAACAGATTAAGACATCACCGAGTGTCTTTTAGTCAAGAAGTCATTTCCCTTCCACTGAAAATAAGGAAAGGTGATGCCGACCATTTCTGGAGTTACACTTAGAAAGTAGAACCTGGCCAAGAACTCACCAGTCTCCTTAAGACAATGAATGGCAAGCAAGGGTCTTCATAAACACAAGATGTACGGGGAAGAGTATTGACTGTTATGGCTATACCTCAACCTCACATCCAATTCCTAGCGGCCAAGTCTTCGACACCCATGATCACAATGGCTACTGTATTTCTAGATATTCTGTGGGAAACTCTTATTTCAGGTTATTTCAATGCCTGAAATTTGCCCAGTCTCTTTCTTGTGACAACGACTTAGTATCTCTAACTAGCAGGAAAGATCTGATAGTGAGAACGTTAGAAAAAAGTACTCGACAGCAGGACACACCAGTGCTGTGTTGCTTTACCTTCATGCTGCAGAGGAGGAGTGAGTTTTTGTTTGTAAAATACCCTCTGAGCCAACGCAACTTCAAACTTTAACAAAATGGACAGCTTTCAGAGCACACTGGGACCATGACTCAGTTTTCTTAACTTGCTACAACCAAACAAAACAAAACCTTATTTTAAATAACAACTTGTATGTCTGGATACACTTCAAGACCCAGCAAGGCCCTGGCATGTTAGGCTCTTCTTCCTCTCAACGCCCAAGGGAAGCATGACTTGAAACGAGTCTGGCATTAGCCCATGTGAAGAAAAATGCAGAAGAATGTGAAGTCCTTTTGGAGGCTTAAGAGTGAACTCCCCCTTAGTCCTTATGTGAAGCTAAGATAAGGCTGGAGGCAGTGACTGGCAGGCAGACATTAGTGAAGGTTCCCACCACAGCTGCTGGGAAGGAATGGGCTACTGTCCATGGGTTTCTGACTTGAAACAGAAAATAAATCTGAACTGCCTCTACAGTAAAAAAAAAAAAAAAAAAAAAAAAAAGGACAGTTTGTGAAAGCAAAAGACTTGGTCTCTCACAGGAATAAACCTACACCCACAGATTATTATACACTGCCTTTCCTGGGGTCCTAAAAAGGTACCATCCTTGGTTGGTCTTTGCCCAGTGGCCATGGCAACTAGGAGATATCCGGTGCTGGTGACGAGCTACTGAACCTTCCTATGAGTGTCTCCCAGGAGACTCTTGCAATGGGATCCAGTCACTCCCTCCTTGCCCAGCTGCACGTGGTCTTGTATGTAGTAAAAAGCTGATTAAAGCAGGAATACACGGAGCAGCTTCCTCAGGTTGCAATCCACAATGGTGAACTTTCTGTCTGTGGGGTCAACCAGGCTTCTGTAAGAAAACCCTCACCTGTGTTCTGTGATCAAGCCCAACAAATTCATGGGTCTCCCCAGCTGGACTTTGGTCTGTCATCAGTGCCCACCTGGGCTGATTAGAAGTTCATCTGTATCTCCCCAGGGAAAGTTAACACAGCAGATTTTATCCCATTGTTTTCTAGATTCTTGACAGACTTCTTGGCTGTAGTTCTCAAGATGCTTTGGTTCGTGAAACCCAGATTATTTTGGTTGGACAATGGAAATGAGGCTTTATTATGATGATTTTATTTTATCAGGTTCATTTTTCTGTTAGCTGTTCTTAATTTTAAAAATACACGTGCACGTACATACACACACATACATACAAACACATACACACATAGCTGTTCATTTACGTAGGGGCTATTTATTAAGGAACCTCAATCCTTCATTGTGCTTTCCTCACTAAAGTCATCATGCGGCTGACAGAAGATGAAGGAAAATCCTCATGTATTCACAGGGCGGGCATCTGATTTTGTCCACCCCTCCTTATTTCATCCTAGGCTAGGAACATCAGTACATTTTTTTTGTTTCTTGTTTGAGCCCTGTGCTCAGGACATAAAGATGGAGAAGATCACCTGGAAACAGCTTATATTTCCTACATTTCCAGTACCAACTATGCAGTTCAGGCTGGCCTGGAACTTACTATATAGCTGAGAATGACCTTGAACTCCTGATCCTCCTGCTTCCACCTCCAACATGCTGGGATTATAGGCACGCACCACAACATCTAGAGTCATTCTTTTGTCTCCATCTTTTCCCACTGGTTTGGCCAAAAGTCAAAGCACGGGCTTCAGAATCAGACTGCCATTTTCTATTTTTGTGACTTGGGGACTGAAATGCAGAGCCACATTGTCTCTCCTCAGTTATATTCTTAGTTAGTACCTGACTCTGGCAGATGATATAAGAGGCTTCATCATCATTTCAAGCTCCAACTTTGCATTTTCTTCTTGGTGATCCATTATTCATTCCACAAGACCTTTAGACATTACCAGTAAAACACTCACCTGTTTGAACCATTTCAAAATAATGTCATCAAAATCATAAGCCTTCAATAACAGTGTACCTGGCCTGACGTAATGGTCTGATAGATGGATAGATGTAAAGCATGGCCTCTATTCACATATCTGTGAACATTCCCAAGAGTCTTCTTACACAATGACACTTCAGATCAAGAATGAAGGTCAAGAAATGTGAAACGGAGGTAGGTTTAAGATTAAAGTGTATTTTATAAAAGAAACCTTCAAGGAAGAATTTAGGACAGGAATCAGCATCTAGAGTCCACTTGCATTGATACTGAAAGCGGCAAGGACCCTTTAAACCCTCACAGTTGTTTGGCTTTGCTAGCTTTCTTCTAAATAAAATTTTTCTACGCTTCACATTTAGGGAGGGTGCTCACTGGGGGCCACTTAGAAAGGCAGCTCCAACTAGCTGACTTTATTGACTCTCAACAACTTTCTATAGGGCCAGCTGACATGTACAAAATGTTACATATTTGGAATGTAAAATTCTAATGGTTTAAATGAAAATGAAGGCTAAGCCTACTTAGGCACTAAAAACAAGTCACCAGAAAGTACAACTGTGAAGGAGCAGGCCCCACTCCCACGTGCCCTGGTCCAGAAAAGCAATCTCAAATATGACATCCAAATCAAAAGCCGCAGCGGATCCTGTGGGTCCCAACACTGACATACTCCTGAGTTTATCCTTTCCTGACTACAGAGCTGGTCCAGGTCACACAGAAGAATGATTAATTAGGATGAAGGAAGCAGGGGTGGGGGTGGGAAGCAGAAAAATGGCACTGCTTCTGCAGGGATGTATCAACAATGTAGAGAGTAACTCCTGTAATGCAATCAATTTATAGCAAGAACTGAAAAGCCCTCAACACACTCAGCAGCTGTCAAGAAACACATCATTCACACTCTTGGTAGAATGTCACAACTGTGAGGGGAGTTAGAGCAGCAACGTGTTAACATACTAGACAAGAAACAAGGCAGCATGGTGACGTGACATGCTCTCTAGAGCTGTCTGTAATTCCAGTAACTGAAATTATCAGAAGTAAAGTAAGTTCACATTGGCTCAATGTTGCCTTTAACAGCTTAAGATGGAAGTGAAACCCCAGAGAACTGCAGCATAGCCAGCCTTAAAGAGACCAGCTATAATTAAGAAATTCTGACAATGTCTTGGCCTCAAACCTTTGAAGTAAAGATAATTGCTCCTTACTCCCTTCTAAAAATCTAAATTAAAAGAATCCTCCCAAGTGAAGGTTATTTTCCTGGAGATGATTTTGAAAACACAGGCCATAATTCTGGTTCTTAAGAGGAAAAAATAATAATCTTTTATTACATTTGGATGAGATTTTATTTTTAGGAATCACCGCCTGGCTGTGAGTGGCCGCTGCTTGCTGGATGCTATTCCCACTTCCTCCCTTATGGCGAGCTCATGTGTACCAGTCTGAACTTACGGGATGGGCTGGAACTCTTCATTCTAGCCCAAGGGCTATTGGTCGTTATAAACCACAAATCCTTCCTCCCCCAAGAAGTGTCTGATCTTTCCCACTGCATTTCTCTGCAACCTCCTTTATACAAAACAAAGCCTGTGGCACTACTGATGTTTGCTGTAACAGTTGTTCTGGCAGTTTATATGCCAAGGGAGAGACTTCTTCAAAACACGAGCAAATGCCAACCGCCTAGTTCCATGGTGAGAGAATCAAAGGGCTGACTGGCAGCCCTTGGACACCTGATCGAAGTCAGTGATGCTTCAAGAACACATGGCAGGTGTTCTACCCAGCTGCTGCAGCACGAAGCAAAGCTGAGTGCTCCTGGGATTTCATAAACAGGCAGCAGGGTGGATCTGGCCCATCCCGATCTAGAACGGCAGGTACCGCAAGAGTCTGAAAGCACAATTTAAACTTAGCAGGTGCAGTGTGGTTGCCAGTCAGTGTCCAGTCAGTGTGCCTGCGGCGCACAGCCAATGCTCAGGGTGGACGTCTGGCCTAACGCCCCCGGCTTTCCTGTGTGCAGTTCATTCTCTGTCCTGTCAACACAGATAACTAAGCCCACTGACTAGTAGACAACTAGTAGATACTATGGAAAACTTTTGGAGTGCTATGCTAAAAATTAACAGTTTTTCTACTCCACACCTAATTTATAAAACTGATATAACATTTTCCCTTGGCCTTAGAAGGACAGGTTTTGCAGAGGACTTTTTAAAAATGTGATTGGGCTGAATATTTATTTATAATCATTTTAAACACCCAAAATGTCTCATTATTATTTATTTTTCCAATTAATCACAAAAATTCTTATTGGTAGGATGTTTTGATTATACATTGTTTTTTTGTGGTGCAGTACTGTGTGAACAGTGCTGGAGAAATCTGAGCATGCACTGAGACTTCTTAACTAGTGCATAAAGGTTACTCTATCATCCTAGCTGTCTGGACTAGATGAATGACAGCTGTACCTAACGTTTAACAGCACCTCTGTTGATGACACTCATAGGAACGAACAAAAAATGCCATTCAGACTTTTCACAGTACGAGCTCAGAATTAATTCTAGTATCCTGGGTATAATTTTAACATTCAATAGCGTTGAATGATTGATCAGAAAGTTACTGATTTAGACACGTAGAAAAAGCTATTACCTCTTATGGTGACCTGTATTTTACACTATGGGAAAAAATTTTAAGTTATTTGAAAATTTTAGCATTTTGACTCTTCTATTCCAGATTTCTCAGTCCTATAAAAGTAAAAGCACATGGAGAAATGAAGAGTGGAGTAGTGTTCATTTCAAACTTTCAGGGCTTTGGGAAAGGGTCTGATGATGCTGAAGGACCCACAGAGCAAGGCCTAGCTCCACAGGAGACTTCTACCAGCAAAGACTTCTCAAAACTTCAAGGCTATTCTAGAGACTGGAATTCAAGGCCAGCTGGAACCAAGGTCTTCAGGGTTTCTGGGGAGTCTGAGTTGAAAATCGTAAGCTTGATCTAGTGTTTTTTTGTTTTTAAAGAGCTAAAGAAAGTTAAGGAAAATTTTTATCCTGAAAATGTTATTTGATCAAAACAAAACAAAACAAAAAACTATCTTCCAAAGGAAGAAGTGGAGATGAGTTGCCCCAATTACGTTTTTTTGGAAAGAGACAAGAATAATAGGAATTTGCTAAAATAAAACAAAATGAAAAACATTTCCTCTAAGTTAGTTTATAAGCTCTAGGTGTCCCTTTCAAACATTTTCTAAGTCCCAAGATAATATATTAAAATTAACTTGACACAGTAAATGTATTATTTTAGAAAGAAATACAGAACTAAGAATCTAAAATTTTCAAGAGTGACATAAAAAGACGTATTAGCAGCCGCTGCTTTCACTTTGGGCAGTTTTCATGGACTTTTCAAAGTTAGCTTTTCTCTTTGTGAAGACAAAATACCCAGATACTCAAAAGTTTCTCACAGCGTCACCAATACAACTGCAAGCCTAGGGCAAGTGGTAATTTTTCTAATTTTTCTACGGTAAGAGGGCTGTGATCTCCCGGGAATCGGTAACAGGAGTGGGATAAGGTTTCAGAACTCACACGGTAAACGACAGAGCCAACACTGAGCTGAGTACACATTTCAATCAGCAAAACCCACCTACCAACAAGTGGCTCCTGGGTATTTTTATTAACAGGCTGAAGACAGTGCTCAGAACAAGTACGGACATGGCACTTGCTCCAGCTGCTGTAGCTTATCACTAACGCATGACCACAACATGCAATAACACCAATACCCAAGAAAGAAAGCCAGGAGAATCTTACAGTGCAAATGGGGCCTGATTCTGCTGCGCCGTCACTGACACTGTTGTCAATGAACTTTACAAGTCAAATCAGGCTACTTCTCACCAACAGGTAACTGACAGGCCTTTAACAGATTTGGAGGAACACGGGTCAAATGGCCTAGCCCATAATCAGTTCTTTTAGACATTAAATTGACAATAGGGATTAGAGGAACCTGAAAAAGGCATTCTTAATCTTAACCAGATACTTTTATGGTAGCTACATAATACAGAAAAGTGATACAGCTTTGAAAAAAAAATTACCCCCAAATGATCTTGTAAATGTGCTTTGCTATAATCCCTGTGCAGATTTACATCTCAAATATAGACTGATTGATTCAGGAAATTATATTAAGTATGCAGAAACAATCTGAATGTCTATCAACAGATGAATTAAGAGAATATATACATACAACATACCACTCAGCCTTGAAGAAGAAAGTCTGTATCATGTGACCCACCCAGGAGCCTTGAGGGCATCACACTAAGGGGATCAAGGAAGCAGAGCACATCCTGTTCTGCCGAGTCACTCACACTGGGGTTCATAGGAGTCCGATTCAGAGAACTGGGGTGAGGGGAGGGGAAAGAGGCAGCCACTAATGAGCCAACAGCACTTTCAGTGAGAACAATGAATAACTTCTTCTGAGCCACTCTACAAGAACCTACAGTCAGTGACGACACCTTGGAGACGTCATACTACTGAGGTGGCAGATTTCATGCTGAGTGTTATAACCACCAAGGAGAATATTAAAGAAGAAAAGATGATAGAAAGGAGGGACCTATAAGAACCCCTACATTGATTTTAAATCTGTGTTTCTTCACTATTCCAATTAATCCATGTGTATCTGCTATTCCTTCTGGGCACAGCTCATAAACTGGATTATCTGAAATAACCTCTGTGGGAAAACACTGATATATAATTAAAATACCAACTTCACTTTTGGGTTCAGAATGTGAAAATCTACCACGAATCAGGGTGAAAATACTTTAAAAAAAAAAAACCCAAAGCAAGGTGCTAAAAGATATAACCACATAAAGAGTGCTTCTGTAGATGACTACTTATCTGGAAACATCCCTTATCGATTTTGTATTCTGATGACAAACTATTTGCTGAAATCTAACAGGACTCACAGAGATGAGGAATTTTCTTTGCACCATACAGACTTGACTTCAAGCTGGGAGTACAGGCCTGGAGTGGCCCTGACCCTCACTGCATTCTTAGCGCTTTGCTGCTAACTAAATGTCAGCAGCCAACATTTTCTACTTGACCATTCAGCCAACAATTATGCACCAAATTTCCTTATATACCGCTCCACTTGTATGCTTGCTATGGTGTAGAAGCCTGATAGTTTATAGTATGTATCTGCATGTAGTATATAGGAATTACTGTATTTTACATGCATATGTTAGGCATGTAAACAAAACATATGAAAACGCTTTAGTGTAACATGTTACGCCCTTACTACAGTGATTACACATCCCATTTAACAGTACTTCTTACATTGCCTATTATACTCAAGGTTTGTGGAAAGGCAGTAAGTGAAATTTGTTCTACTTTCCATCCCTGCTGCTTGTTTTCTGAATTCTGACCAGCATGCTCTGACCTGCTCTGAAACAGAACCAGAGCAATGTGGTATTTATTTGCTGACTGTAATGAAATCTGTTAGGACCACAGTCAGGTTAACAAAGAAGCCTCAAGAGCATATGCAAGTGCCTACAAGAATTAAAGGAATCTACAAACACATGGCAGCCCTCTCAAGTCCAAAACTATCTTCCTGAGTGCTCATTGTGGCTTGGTTCTTGTCTAATAGGATATCTAGAGATAATTGTTTAACATATAATTATTCGAGAAAATAACCTCCAAGGAGATTACTAATTTTATACTAAGGGTATTTTTCAATATCTCAACACCATATCACACGTGAAAGCCTCTGTTGTCACAGAGGTACAAAGCAGGGATCTGCATAGGACACTTACCCTTCTCTGCTCCCTCACGTACTCCACCAGCTCGTCTCTTGTTCTCTTTACTGCTTCCTCCATGGCCCTTTCACTTCTCTTCTGCTCCTCTACTATTGCTGCTTTGATAGCTTCCTGTTTGGGGTTGGAAAGCACGGTCAGTATGGCATGCACAAAGACACACTTGTGCATTTATATAACTGAAGGGCTTTTTTTGGGTGCAGCTCATTCTGTTACAGGCCAATCTTTAGACTGGAGGGTGCCCCTGTAACAGCTTTTGGTAACAGAGGCATTAGGAGGAAAGAAATGGAATTAGCCATTTTCTGAAGGAAGTGATGAACCTAACAGATGCCACTTGCTTCCTCAGCAACCTGTCACTCCTGGTTTCTGTCAGATTGCCTTCCTGTTCTCTGTACCCACACAAACTCAGTGTTTACTCTTCCACAGCAGTCATCAGATGTGGTCTGGGTAGCAAGCTTTATTACAGACACCTTGGCCTCATGCCAGGTCAAGATGCTGCGAGCTGGACACCAGGTGAAACTCCACCCTGTTAGCTGCTATTTGAAATGAGACCTCTAGGGAGGAAAGAGGAACTCACTGCCTTACTGAATTAGGTATCAGAAACCTGAGGGATTTCAGAACAGCAGATAAACAGAAAAGGGGTGAGTAGGTAATATTCTAAGACAGACAGACTTCTCAGAAAGCAACATTATTTTCTGCAAAAATAGTACTTTACCCTTATATTTTTAATTAAAAATAAATAAAATGATAGTGCTTGACTGAAATGAATGCTACAAACCACAATTACTTAACTTCCATCTATCCACAGATGTCAGGACTGCCCTACTGGGTAACACCATCAAAGAGTATTCTCCTCACTTTTGATTCTTGTGATCTATGCATGTTTTCTCTTAGTTTTTCCTCAATCAGTTTAGACATGTATATATGACCCAGAAAATATAAAACAATAATGATTCACTATCATAAGTCTATTTACTGTAGGAATTTTGTAGAATGTAAGAAAGTGTGAGCATACAGTGATATACATGCAAACATGTAAACATGCAAATGTGTATAGAGAACAAAACTGGACATAAAGAGTCAGATTATACTGTATGAGCTACCTACTATCTCTGGAAGTTTTCAACTGAAACATGCTCTGAATATTTTCTTAGGCTCTTATAGTCTTTTATAGTATGGTTTATATTCCTTTATACAGTTGCATAATGACTTATTTTTTTTTACCAGTTCTTAATAAGTAAATCACATTTACCATGTAGTTAATTTTTTTATTTCTAAGCATATTAAGTGTAATTAAGTATTAATTTAAAAGTTACACATGGTTGTAGAAAAGCATAGAAAGTGGGTGATTATAAGATGCAAGGGTCAGATTTCAGATGCCACAGAGTTCTCATCTGTGGTCAGTTGCCTTCTGCTCATGTGTTCACTTGTCAAGTTATCTGCTAAGTGTCCAGTAGTACCTGTAAAACATAGTTCCAGATCCTGGAGCCTCCTCTCTCCTTCTCTTGATGGGCTATAATTTACCCACACAAACAGGAAAACAGAGAAACAGAAGCAACAATGTAGAAACAGAGATTTCAAAAGACACTAGGGCCAATGGGTGGTGTTGACCCTAATTTTAGGAGTTGCTAGGAGAGATGTCTCATGTCTGTCTGCACAGCCCTTCTAAGAGAAGACAGGGTGTGGCCTGTGAGAGGCGCTTGCTGGACACTGGATGCTTGTTACAAATAAATTTGTCTGACAGTTCTTGTGGGAGTGGCAGGAGAGGAAGAGGAAAAGTCAGGCAGACATCAAAGACCCTGAAAGCTCAAGCCACACTTGTGACCTGGCCCAGGGCTCCCAGGAACCCAGTGCACTGGCTTCCATTCCTGCCATGTGGGTTGGCAAACACAGGCTTGGTCAATTCCCCACGGTCATCTCAGCCTCTCCCCAAAGTCAGCATCTGCCTGATCGTTCCCACAACACTCTTCAAACTCACTCTTAATTATCCACAGAGAAAGGAAAAGTGTGTGTGAATTCTCATTTCCTTCACTATGGACAAGGACCAGCCTGTGTCCACACCCAGCCAAGTAAGCAAGGCAGACACAGGATCTGCCTGAAGTTAGATTTTCACTCTTAATACATGGAAACACGATGTTTCAGTATGGTAGGTGGCGTGATTTGGTGTAATAAGTGCCAACAGAAGCTGGGTGTGCAAGGTTTGGAATTGACAATGTTTGTGTTGGGGAGGATTAGCCCATGCTGTGGCATTAAGGGGTGGGACTTGATGGAGGTACCTACATCATTGGGGAATTCTAGAAGGGACTAACTAGTCTTGTTCTAGTGGGCTGTGTTAGTTCCTGCAAGCTCATCTCTGAATTCCTCACTTCCCGTCGCACCATGTGATCTTTGCTTTTACATAACTCCTGCTGTCCTGCCACAGGCCTGGGGTGGCAGGGCCCGGGAAGCCTGGAGCAGAATGACAATGCTGTCCTTCCTGGACTTCCAGCCTCCAAAGCGGTGAGCTACTTCTTTTCATAATTTCTGGGATCAGTTACATTGTACCTGCGCATGTACACACACACACACACACACACACACACACACACACACACACGGTGGGTATGCAAAGAGACTGGTCAATTCATACAAAGCTATTTTCAAGGAGGACAGAATTCTGGTGTCCTAAGGCACAGTGGGGTAACTACAAACAAAATATGATAGTGGATTTTTTAAAACAAAAAACACAAATGTAAAAATGTGAGGAATATGTCAAATACCTTGCTTGATTTAACACACAATATATACATGTGCTGAGACATTATAGCCCACTATAATTGTATGTGCAGTTATTATGTTTCTATGAAAAATGAAAGTAACAGATACTTTAATGTCTCAAGCAGGGGGAACTAAGTTCAAGGCTAGCCTGGGCTACAAAGCAAATTCAAGGTTCGTCTGAAAAACATGGTGAAACCTTGCCTTAAAATGAGAAAAAGAGCTGTGATGTAGCCCAATGGTGGAGCACTTTCGGGTACGTACACTGCCTCAGTTCACTTTGCCTACCACTGAACACAGTGAGTCAAAGTAAAACTATCATCAGTGTCTCACCTGCCCAGCAACAGTCAGCAGTGTGCAAACTGTGAAGAGACACGGGTACTCTGTGTGCTTTCCTGTGTGTCAACACACTTCCATTTCCACACAAACTTAAAGCTCAAACTATGGTCAGAAGGGTTTTCTAGAATTTAGAACCTAGACCCTGATGGAGTAAAAAGAAAACTCTGTATCTCAAAATCCATGTGCTGTGCACCAGCCTTTCAGAGCATCTTGACTTTGAAGTAATTAGTCTGCACTGTAATGAATGACAAAAGGAGATGAAGAGAATGCAGGAGGTCCCGGACATGCCACCAGGAAACCAACACACCCCATCAACTCTGAAGCTTACTGACACAGGAGGCAGGATGTGAGCTCTGGTGACTCAGACGATGGGGACCCTGAATTCTAAGGAAGCAAAATGCTGTCCTTAGAAGAAAACCTTATTCTTTGTATTAGTAAGTCTACGCTACAAAAAAATTATCCTCTTTTACTATATTGATTTTCACCAACTAGTGATAAACATCCCCTCATTATATTAGAACGCCCACAACACTTGGTTGAAACCCTAAAGGATTTACTCTCTGGCTTGTTATGGGAAAGCGTTTGCCAGGACCTGTTTTGGCCATGGTTCTCCATGCCGGGGAGCTGGGCCGGCTCAGCTCTGCAGGCCTTTGGATCTGTGCTCTATTTGTCATCAGCTGCTCCATTTAAGTGACCACCTATAACTACAGTGGCCTAAAGGAAGTGCCTCAAAGATTGGGGCCCCTCTCTTTTGATGATCCCCCATCTTCCAGACAGGAAGATGCTTAGATTTTAGGAAAGCCAGATGTACTTTGCAAACAAAGAGTACTTTGGAAACATGGAGGCCCCCTAGGACAGGCTCAGGGTGATGCAGCTCCCAAGCTCTCTTCCATTTGTCTATGGCCTTCTCAGCAAAGTCAAAGGCACCAGGGACTTGTAGATTTTCTAGACGCTGTTAACCCCCCGGGATCAAGTCAGCCACATTCCTGGGATCCTCCGCATGTTTTCATCGGAATCTCTAGATTCTGGACCTACGCACTGTTTTTCGTTGGTTGATCCTTCCTTTGGCAGACCATCTCCTCTATGAGGTTTTTTGCCTGGGCATCTGCTTTGTCTGAAAATGTTTTTATTTTACCTCATCGTATAGCTGGTGATCTGGATTTCTAGGATGGAAATTTCTGCAGTTTTAAACACTTTGAGAATATGATCCCAGGCTGATTCCTCATCACTGGTACACTGGTTTAGTTTTCCCTCTGGAGTATTGTACCTTTTGACATTGCAACACCTTATAATACAGAGTTTGCTCTGAGAAACATACATTTGAGTTTTTTAAAAATTGCAAAAAAAAATCCAACTTCTTAAGTAAATTTACAATTTTGTATTAGGCCCAATTCCTAGTTATCCTGGGGTAGTGAGGCTTGTGGGCCATAGGAGAGACATACTGTCCGGAATCTAAAAGAATGTATTTGCTTCATTTCTTAAGTTTCATTATGAACCTGGTTATAAGCATATCAGACATGAGTCTCCACAATCTAGAAAGCTACACCTTCTAACTCTAGATTTAATAAGTGATGAAGGATTAGTACAGAGTTACAACTTCCCAGTTGTGATTGATCTGAGTTCCATAAAGCTGCAGGCCTTCTGATGGACTGCCTGGTTCTTTTCTATATCAGCATGGATTTACTTTAGCTTTTTAAATTATCACATGATCGTTCCCATTTTTAAATTTTACACATTTTTTTAAATTAAAGTATATCACTTCCTCCATCCCCTTCCTCCCTCTAGCACCTTCCAAGATCCCTCCTTGCAAATATTCTCCCAATACTCCCAAACTGATAGCTTCTTTTTCTTTATTATTATTACATATATGTATCTTACATGTAAGTATATATATATACACAATCTGCTGAGTCTGTTTTTGTTGTTGTGTGGATATGTTTTCAGGGCTGTGCTCACATATGCCCTTCTGTATGCTGTGAATATGTGTTGTTTTCACTGGTTGATAATAAAGCAGTTTTGGCCAATGGCGAGGCAAGATAAGGTTAGGCGGTACAATCAAACTGAGGATGGAGATGAAGAAAGGCAGAGTCAGGAGATGACGAGCAAGCAGGACATGTAGAAAATGAGGTAACAGGCTATGTGCCATGTGGCTAAACACAGGTAAGAATTATGGGTTAGTGTAAAAATTAGCACCAAGCCTGAGTTAATGGCCAAACATTTATAATTAATATAAGCCTCTGATAATCTGGGAAGCAGCCGTGGGACAGGCGGAACAGAGATACGCTGTCATTTACAGGACTGACCACTCCGCACTGTGCACCCCAGAAGAAAGCTCATCCCTGAGAGGGGCTAATTCTCCTTCCACCAGCAGCCATTAGTTGCCTTTGGTTCTTTGTCCAGGGGTGGGACTCAGGAGGTTTCCCCACCTTCCATTTCAGCACATCTATTACTACTGCCATTGTCCTGGTCTTGTTTATGCAGCCATTTCTAGGATAGACGGTTTCTCATCAGGATTCCTGGAATTCTGGCTTTTACAATCTCTCCACCCCCTCTTCCACAATGTTGTCTGAGCCACAAGTGAAGGTGGTGTGCTACACATGTGTCCACTGGGCTGGGTTCCCACAATCTGCTGATCTCGGCACTGGTCCAGTTGTGGTATCCTGTGATGATCTCCATTTGCTGTAAACAGAAGCCTATTTGATGAGGGGGGGCAGCTACACTTACCCAGCGAAGGTGTCTCAAGGACAAGGAGGACCTCAGGCCATGGTTCTCAAGGAAGGCTTGTGCATGTGCTGATGGTGGCAGGTGAGGGACCAGATGAGCTACATCTGTATATTTAGACTCCTCTCTGGAAATCATTTACAACTTCGACTTTTGACTTTTGAGTTTGATATTTTTAATATATGTTCTTATTCTCTTGCTTTAGAAGTACAGCCTCCTGGACTGGAGAGATGGCTCAGCAGTTAAGAACACTGGCTGCTCTTCCAGAGGACCCGGGTTCAATTGTCAGCATAGACATGGCATGTCTATAAAAACTAACTCCAGCTCCGGGGTTCCAACACTCTCTTCTGGCCTCTGTGGGTACCAGACATACTTGTGCACAGACATGCATGCAGGCACAACACCCATACAAATAAAATAAATTAAAAAAAAAAAACTTAAAAAGAAACACAGAGTCTTCTTTGTCTGGTGTGTATCCCTCTATCTCTGAGGAATCAAGGATAGCTTTTAATAACTTCTTATCCCCCCAAATCTTTCCTTTACTCTCTGTGCTCACAAGCAGCCATCTCTTCATACTTGACTCTTTTGTTTAAAGAGTCATACACTCACGCAGGATGACAACCCAGAGCTTGCAGTTGCAGCCTGTGGCCCAGGTCTTGAGAACAGAGCCATCTGGCTGCTTGCTTCCCTGGGGCCATTTCCTATAACAATGTACTTAGGTCTTTCATCTTGGGCTGTCCAGATTCCTCAGAAAAAAAAAACATCTTCCAGTTCCCATGGCCCTCAGCATCTGAGAACTGAGATGGGGGTGGATGGGGAGGTGAGGTTCTCAATACTCAGCACCGAGTGCTCGCCTCTGCTGACCCACTCCATTTCAGGGGAACAGCTATATTTCAAAGGGGCTCCTGCTCTTGATTTCAAGACCTTGCTTTCTTTCTTACAGTCCAAACCTTCCCTCTATGCAGTTTCCCCTGAGTCACGAGCTGGAAAGTCTCTCAGGCATCCTACATTGAATTGGGTTTTATAAAGGGGAAAATATCACTGAATCTCCTACCTGCTCTTCCCACTGGGGCTGCATTACTTCTACAGTTTCTAACAATTTCAGACACACAGAAATGCCTCCATGTGACACACACACAGACAACAGTTCCTACAGATGCAAAGCACAGTACCCTTAGATGATCATCAATTTTCACTGCACTTCACCCATTTTTTCACTAATGTCCCTTTTCTGCTTCAGAAGTAAGCTGACGCAGGAAGATTGCACTTAAATGCCACACTCCAACTCCCAGCCAAAATGCAGCTCTTAGAGTTATGTGACTCCATCCTCATCCCAGTCGCCAGGTTTGTTCTTTTCAAGGTTTGTTTTCTTCAGTGTTTGTTTGTCCATCCTCCACCAGTTCAGCCACCACCACATGAGCCAGGAAGCCCTCTTCCTGCATGTTAAATATCCAGCCGTTTCAAGAAAGCATTTGTAACACTCTCCTGTTTGGGTGTGTCATATTCAAGGCTATCTCATGAGTATTACCCAGAATACTTAGCTCTTATCATTAGTCATTACTTTTCATTTTTGGCCTCATTCAAAATTTCAGGATATTGGTAAAATGTAGCGAACACATAACATGATGACCTCTAGTCCAGTTCCCAAGGTCTCCTGTTGCCACCTGGAGCCCAGAGAACATAGTCTTCATGGTCCACATCTCCATCAGCAGCTGGCCTTAGAGAATACTTGCTTAATCCCCTGGTTTGATTCCCAGCACCCACATGGCAGCTCACAACCATCTGTTACTCCAGTTCCAGGGGATCCAATACCCTCTTCTAACTACCACTGGCAAAAGGCAGGTATGTGGTGAACATACATGAAAACAAAACACTCATACACACAAAATAAAATAAAAAAATTTAAAAAGAACAATATTAGGCTAGAGGGAACAATATATATATGAAGATAATATTCTATTGTTACTATTTTATTTATTGTTTATTTTGTTTTTGTTTTTTGATTGTGTCATGTACTAGAGCACTGGTTCTCAATCTTCCTAAAGCTGTGACCTTTAAATACAGTTCCTCATGTTTTAGTGACCCCTAATGATAAAATTGTTTTCATTGCTACTTCATAACTGTAATTTTGCTACTGTTATGAATTGTAATATAAATATCCAATATGCAACTCCTGTGATGGAGGTCATGACCCACAGATTGAGAACCATGTGCCCAGAGGATGATTTTAAACTCCTGACCTCATGCTTCTACCTCCCAAGTGCTGCTACAGGAGGGCACCCTATTCCAGGCTATAGGACTACAGGAGGGGACCCCCATACCAGGCTATAGGACTACAGGAGGGCACCCCATACCAGGCTATAGGACTACAGGAGAGTACCCCCATACCAGGCTAAGCACTTTCATTTTCAATGAACTACTTTTCCGGCACAATGGGAAGGTTCTGATGATTAAAGAGGCCTGGAAATGGGGATGACAGAAGGGCAATCTGGGACAAATCCTAACCCTCTGCATGCATAAGGAGAATATGGTTTTCTCTTTGAATGAAGTGGGTAGCAGTCATACAGGAGGGGAAAGGCTTGGGCAGAGAAGACAAGCTGGGATCCTAGCTAGTCTTTTCTTCTGGATTCTAAATTCTTAACAATTAAGAATGTCTATAGCTGGAGATTTCTCCAGCCCCGCAGCCATTCAGACCCAAGTAAACACAAAAAGACTTATATTACTTATAAACTGGCCGTGGCAGGCTTCTTGCTATCCAGTTCTTATATCTTAAATTAACCCATTTCTATTAATCTATAAGTTGCCACATGGCTTGTGGCTTACCAGTACTTTTACATCTTACCTCCTGTGTCTAGCTGGCGACTCCTGCTTCAGCCTTCCTCTTCCCAGAATTCTCTTCTCTGCTTGTCCCACCTACACTATATTTCCTGCCTGGCTCCTGGCCAATCAGTATTTTATTTATCAACCAAATCAGAGCAACACATTCACAGCATACAGAACATCCCACAGCAAATGTCACTGAACTGTGTCCATTACAAATTAGGTACCCATCAAATAATTCAGTAAAAACTGCAAAGCGAACAAATCCAAATCCAAATCCAAGATATCGGTACAGCATGGGCTTGGGGTTGGGAAAGTATCGGGGTAGGAAAGTATCTAGGTTGGGAAGCCTGGACAGAACTGTTACTTCCTTCTTAAGAAGGTTTAGGGGGCAATGCTCAATCTCTTTGAGAAAATTTAAGCCCTGATTATAATATCTGAGAATCTGTGGCTTCTAAGAAAACACAGCCCCCAAACTACAGAGGCTGTGCTTGGTTGTGAGCCATGCAGAGACTGCAGCGCCAGATGGGGCTCCTCACAAGCACTGTGCTGCAACAGTGAAGTAAAGGAACATTGTCTCTGTGCCTGGGGTCTGTTACAAACGCATTTCCCTTCCTTCAGCAAGGCTCTTAACTTAATGTGAAAATAAGCCTGGGTTACAAATCTTCCTTTTAATATCTCTAAAAGGTGCACTCTGTAATAGAATGGGTCTTAACTTAGGATGAAGGCCAAAGTGAAACAGCCCTCAAGTAAAGTCTGTGGAACGGTAGGTGTGCTTCCTGCCTGTGTGCTCCTGCCTCCTCAGGTGAGGCCAGGTGAGCACAGACGGCTCCACAGGCAAATTCTACAGGCAGGCTTCTTGCACTTCCTTTCTCAGAGGTGGTCTAGCACTCAGGCTTGCTTACTTGAGGCTTATTCTCCCCTTCTGTCTAGACTCAAAAGCCAAGAGAAGATGTTCATTTCCATTAATGTGGTTCATTCAAGTCTCCTGTTTCTCTGAAAGGCTGGGCTACACAGGATCTGGGGCCAGCCTCTGGGGACCCACACACGCCTGGTACTGCTAAAAGCGTTGACAGGAGTGCTGTCCTCTGTCACTCAGCTGTGCACACAGGAAACTCTGAGCATCCAACAGGATGGAAGCTCTGCTCTGTAGCAGGAATCTTAAAAGTTCTTATTAATAAGATCAAACCTGAGGCCAGTTTTTGGGGTGAAGCTGGAAGATCAGAGAGACAGAAGAAGCCACAGCTAACCTCACCTGGTCTTGTTTCCTCAGACTGGAAGCTTCTGTGTCCTCATCCCAATGGCTCTCGGCTGAACTGCTGCTCGAAAGCCTGAAGTTTAACCAGCCAAAAGCTTAACCAGCCAAATGCTTCTAGTTTCTGGTCCTCACGCCTTATATACTTTTCTGCTTTCTACCATCACCCCCTGGGATTAAAGACTCGCTTTCTGGGATTAAAGGCACTGAGTCACCATGCTTGGCTGTATCCTTGAACAGATGGATTTCTGCCTCTGGAATGCTAGGATTAAAGGTGTGAGTGCCACCATTTTCTAGCCTTTGTGTCTAGTGGCTGCTCTGTCTCTGACCCCAGATAAGTTTATTAGGGTGCACAATATTTTGGGGAACACAATACCACCACACTGCCCCCAAACATGGGTGACTGTCACTATCCCTTATGAAGTACAAACATATGTGCAGAATCACCTCCACTAAACAGTCAATCTGAAGCAAACTGTGTCATCTATAGTTAGAAGATGGCCACACTCCATAAAAAAGTCAGAGCCCCGTCCCATGCTTTAAACAGCACCCATGTCTTATCTGTTCCAAACACTAACCCTGACAAGGCACCCAACTTCAGACCAGGATTTTTCAAGAATTTTAAAATTAGCACACAAAGTATAAACCAGAGTCACAAATACTTAACATCTCAAAGGTGTCACCTCACCACTTCCGAGCAGAACCTGTTTTAGTTTCCGTCTCCCTTTCCCATACACATGCGTCCTTCCCCTGCCCCGGCTGTCTCTACTTTCACGCTCCGCCATGTCCTTTCTGCCCTTCCCCTAGCCCCTCAGAATCCTTTCACCCTCATTTAGCCTCTACTTTTTAGGTTTTTATCCACATTTCCTCCTGTTCATATACATATAAACAAACATTATTGAGCTAGGATCCAGACATAAGGGAGAATATAAGAGCTTGCTTGTTTGGGGTTTAGTTTGGTTGTATTTCTGAGTTTGAGTCTCCTCATTTAATATATTACTTCCCAGATCCATCTGTTTACCTACAAATTGCATCTGTATAGCTGAGTAAAAGTCCACTGTGTTTATATACATTTCCATTACCCACCATTTGTTAATTCCATTTCCTTGTGATCATTACAGTCAATACAGCATGGGTATGCAGGTGTCTCTGTAGCAGGATGTAATAGGCCCAATCTCTTCTCTAGGCTTATCTACAGATTATCAACAGGCATCAGATATTTAATACAAAACAGATTTTTAATCTCAACAAAACTTGACCCTTTTTCAAAACTTTAATATAATAGGAATTTGTTCTTAAAAACCACAGTTTACTAAGAAATGGATCTGATGATTGCTAGGTCTGGCCAAATGAAACCACCACCACAATTCAGTTTATCACAATTCATATTATCACCAGATACCAGACAGAAGTTCCCAAGGCCCTGGTACTACTGTGTAACTTCTACCACAACATTCTCTCTCCTTAAGAATTCATGTGAGTGGTATCATATAACCTGCATATTAATCCCAACTCTGGCTTCCTTCCTGTATCTAAGAATTCCCCACCAGTGACTCTGTCAAACACATAGTTGTGATACTTTTTTTCCCCCTCTATTATAGCCTTGTTTACTATGGCTCCTTCTCAAATGACCTTATATACTTCACAAGGGCCAGCTCTGTGTACCAAAACCTTCTCTAGAAGGTCAGTGCTCAGCAAAAATTACAGAATAAATGAGCAGAAGAATAATGCCACCTAAGGGCTTTCTTATATAATTATCTATTCCTATCCAAGACGAATCTGTACTTCATACTAAAGATGAGAAGCTTGGGGTGGGGAAATGGAGCTTGAGGGTGGGGACAACTTGTGGCAAACTTCAATGCCTCTAGAGATAGGCAGCCTGGACCTGACAAGGTCAGATGCCCATTGTGATGTGCTATAGAACCCCTGTATCTTCACGGTGGTATAGGCAGGTGGGGCTGGGGAGATGGCTCAGTCATTAAAATGCTTGCTATGCAAGCCTGAGGACCTAAGATTTACTGAGGTTCAACCTGCAAGAACCCAGATAAAAATCTGAGCATAATAACATATGCTTGTAATCCCAGCATGTGGGAAGCAAGCAGAGATAGGACACCTCTGGGGCTCCCTGGACAGTCATTCTAGGCCTAACCAGAAAGCCCAGGAACAGGAAACAGTCCACCTTGAAGGGGGGTGGTGGCGGGGGGGACAGATCTGACCTCCAGCTTCCAGATGCTCAAACATGAACCTCCATAAGAAGCGCACGCACTGGGGGTGATACCAGCACCTGCCTCATAACGTAGCTGATGAGGACGAATGTAGTGAAAAAGTAAAAAGTCAACTCAGACACATTAGCATCTAACTAGAAAAGTGCATGCCACTCACTGGAGGGATGAGCCAATGCTGGGATGGCCGTTGCTGATGTCAGGACAACCACTAGCAGCTCAACTTAAGACTTCCACTCCCCACAGGAA
>CABHPQ010105318.1:0-13163 GCA_902168405.1 Peromyscus aztecus
CCTATCATGGGTTTATCAGCTATGCTTATAAATGCCTGAAAACACATGGTGTCCCTAAGAGAAAGTACAAAGCTTCCTTCTGGTGAGAATCTGAACACAGGCTTGTCTGCAACACTGGCTTCCATAAACTCTCTCTCAAAGGAAACTAGACAGGCAAGATGTCTAGATAAAGCTCAACATTAAAATGATTGAGACCCCCAGAGCTGACAGGAGTTCTCTGTGGTAATAAAAATAAACATGCTGCATGATATCAAGGGCAACAGCATTTCACGTGGTTTACCTTGGGCTCTAGCAATGATCCTCCAGTCTGACCTATCATGACTCCCTCCCTATAGTCTTTTTCCTCTGCTTTATTAACAGTCCATTTTGTCCTTTTAAGTATGCTCTTAATTTTTAAGTAATTTTTGTATGACCACATTGTTGAAATAACTGAATTATTTTGCTATGGAGTAAGTCTTTTGTAGCTGAAAGTTTTCCTGTGTCCCACTCAGTCCACAGCTGCTCAGACCCAAATAAACACATATAGGCTTATATTAATTAAAACTATTCAGTCATTAGCTCAGGCCTTCCACTGACTAGCACTTACATTTAAAATCAGCCCATTTCTGTTAATCTACATGTTGTCATGTGTTCTGTGGCTTTACCTGTGTGCCATTACATGCTGCTCCCTGAATGGTGGGCTGGCATCTGCTGACTCAGCATTCCACTTCCCAGAATTCTCCTTGTCTGTTTATCTAGCCTATATTTCCTGCCTGGCTACTGGCCAATCAGCTTTTTATTTATCAACCAATCAGAGCAACACATTCACAGCATATAGAACATCCTACAGCAGTCCTTTTGTACACTGTGAAGATTTGTTATTGTGATTAGTTTAATAAAGAAGCTGACTGGACAATAGCTAAACATGATAAAGTTTGGCAGGAAAGCCAAATTGAGAATGCTGGGAAGGAGAAGAGCAAAGTCAGAGGAGATGTCAGCCAAACACAGAGGGAGCAGGAGATGAACATTACCACCGCATGGCAGAGCATAAATAAGGAATATTGGTTAACTTAAAAATGTGAGAGTGAGTTAATAATAAGCCTGAGCTACTGGACAAGCATCTATAATTAATATTAAGCCTCTGAGTGATTATTTGAGAGTGATTGCATGATAGGAAATCTCTGCCTACAACCGGCACCCAACATCCAGGGCTGTGTACATCCACATAAAACCTGAGAAAGCTTTAAAAGAGGTTCTAAACACACAGAAACAGAGACAAATGCAGCTTTTTAGTCTCACAGTTTCACACCAGCTGTAATGCAGAGACATGTCTCCCAAGAGCTGTCTCAGAGATGGAGCAGGCCACCAACTGCCATGAGCTAAGCAGTGTGGCAGGTTTCTGTAATCTCTCACACTAGTACACAGAGGCTTATCCCAGCCACTGCCTACAGGCTTGAGAGCTCCACCAGCATGCTGCATGGTGGATTTAGGGTTTTTGCTCATGTAGACAGAAAAGATTACAGATATACAGCAAAGACAGATTCAGAAGAAGAAAAAAAACCTCTAAATGGGTTACAGTGTGTTAAAAATATACATAGGCTGAGCAAGGTATCCCTCCATAGTGAAAAGACTCCAAAAAGGCAGTTCATGCACTAGGGATAAATCTTGGTCCCACTGCCAGTGGCCCCACATACTGCCTAAGTCACACAACTGTCACTCACATTCAGAGGGCCTAGTTCAGTCCCATGCAGGTTTCCCAGCTGTCAGTCTAGAGTCAATGAGCTCCAACTAGCACAGGTCAGCTGTCTCTGTGGCTTTCTCATCATGATTGACTTCTTTGCTCATGTAATTTCTCCTCCCTCTCTTTGACTGGACACTAAGAGCTCCACCCAGTGCTTAGCTGTGAATCTGCATCTGCTTCTATCAGTTACTGGATGAAAGTTCTATGATGACAATTAAGGTAGTCATCAATCAGATTACAGGGAAAGGCCAGTTCAGGGACCCTCTCCACTATTGCTCATAGTCTTAGCTGGGTTCACCCTTATGGGTTCCCGGGAATTTCCCAAGTACCAGGTTTCTCTTTCCCTGACCTCCCTGTCTGTCCCTCCCCCAATTTAACCATCCTGTTCCCTTAAGTTCTCTTGCCACCACTGTTGGGATTCTGCCATGCTCCAGCTGCATGACTGCACATGCGCAGTTCAGGAGTTAGGCAAGGGGTCTTGCGTCTTATGTCATCAGTGTATGCTGGTGATTACATATGCATGGTGTGATCACGCAATCTGTGCTTATGTGGCACCTTAAAGAGCCAGACACAGACTCTACCTCTTCTCTCTGTTCTGTTCCCTCTTCCCCCCACCATCTTTCTCTCTATCTTTCTGCTCTCTGCATGTGCATCTCCCCCAGGCCTGGTTCTTCTGTCCCCCTCCCTCCTCCTAATAAAGCTCTGATACTGGGTTTTATCATGGCCAGGGCTGGTGACCTTTCCCCATGGTAACCAGCACGACATATCATTTTTAAAAAACACCAATCACCCTTAACTTCTCTCCTCGCCATGCTCACTTATTCAGGAGATCTTATCTATTTCCCCTTCCTAGGGAAATCTACACATGTCTCTTAGGATCCTCCTTGTTACCTAGCTTCTCTGTGGTTATGGACTGTAGCCTGGTTATCCTTTGCTTTTCAGCCTCAATACAAGGGGGAGGGGCTTGGTCCTACCTCAACTTGGTATGCCAGACTTTGTTGACTCCCCATGGGAGGCCTTACCCTCTCTGATTAGTGGATAGGGGGTATGGTAGGGGGGAAGGTAAGAGGTGAGTAGGAGGAAGGGAGGGAGGGAAACTGTGGTTGGTATGTAAAATGAAAAAAATCTTTTAAATAAAAAAATTGGAGTTATTTTAAAAAAAGAAAGAAAAAAGAAAAAAGTATATGTAGGCTTGGGAGAGAAAAGAAAAAGGGTAGAGAAAGTCCTCAAAAGAGAAATAGGAAAAATAATAGAGTAATAATATATATATATATATAATTAAGTAATAATTAATATATATATAAAATAAGCCACATAAAGATGGGACATATACAGAGAGTCTGGATCCTGTATGTTTTTGTGTTGTCTTTGAATTTTTTGGATGCTAAGAGACATTGGATTATAAAATCTGTTAGATTCAAACAACCTATATATTTTTAAATTATCTTGACTTCAAAATTTAAGTCAAAAGATATGTTACTTTGGGAGAGAGGTTATGCTTTTATTTCCACAGAAAATGAGAAGACATGGATACATTCCAGGTTAAGGAAATCAGGTTTGATCAAGGAAGACCTCCTGAAAAATCTGACTACAGACATAAAAAAAAAACTTAAAAGAACTACAAGACAAGTGAAGTATATTTTACCCACATAAATACACAACAAAAAAAAATCACCTTTGACTGACTTGTATATAATGTACAGTTTATACTTGTATTAATGCAGATATGCATGTTACCTTTAAAAGTTTATGTAATTTCAGAGCAAGGAGATCAGACACCAATAAAAAGGAATGGCTCAGATGATCCAGCATTTCAAAACACCTGCGTTATAGTCTTCTCAGAATTCTGCATCCAGAACACCTTCAAGGCTGCTGGCTGAGATGATCCAGCCTCACAGAATACTCCTCCAGTCAGGGCTTGATCACAATCCTGAATTTCCTCAAGGTTCCTCAAAATGCCTCCAAAAAATGGGAAGTAGTCTAGAAAGATATGCCCACATAAAAATTGGTTTTGGATGTTTGTTATCATTTAAGGGGTGTTGGTTACAAGTTATTATTAGTATTGGTCAGGAAAAAAAGCTTAACAAAGGAGATTAGATTCAAAGATCTCTTTCTAAAGAAAAAAATGGGGGATATGATATAGAAATGATAGGATAAAAAGGTAGATTATTGATTCTATTTTTAAACCAAAAAATCAACTACTGGTCTTAAATATTTTACATTGGTATGGATTTTTGTATATTGATACAAATTTGAGTTTATTTTGCTGTACTGTAGAAATATGTTTTTACTCTTGCTTAAGATACTTTTGTATATTGATACAAAATTAAGGTTAATTTTTATTAGAACCTACTATAACTATGTCTCTACTCTTGTTTAGAGTATTATGCCTATGTAGCTCATTTCAAAACATAATATATATTTAAGAAATACAGGTTAATAGTCATCTATGATAGTCAAGCTTATAGTCATGTTAGGTATGTTTTCAAGGTCATATACAGATATATTTAGAGAGATAGATGGTCTTCAAACACTTCAAAGACCTATAGAATATGGCATTTAATATGTTTAAATAACCTAAGGCATTTAATGACAGTGAGACATGTCTGCTGATGGCAGCACCAATTTACTTCAGAGAAGATAATGGGCATCAAAGAAACTCCATATGTAGCTGCCTTTCTTTATGGCAAAAGCTAGCCATGTGGCCAAAGAAACTGTCCCTGCCTCAATTGCTGACAGTTACTGTCCAAACTGGACCAACAAGACGCAAGAAAGGAGGCTGTCAAACTTTGCCAAGACAAGGTAGGACAGTTCTTCAAACTTCCTTGTTTACCTGCTTTACAGTAAAGTCTGTCAGATATACTAGGCCTGTAGGTCAGAGTTGAATGCTGCAACATTACAGAGGAACTTTGGGAGATTGCCCGGGCAGCCTGTTGTCCCTTTTGTTAGTTAATATTTCATACTTCTGAGTCTTTGATGGAGTTGAAGACTAGATAGTTATAGTTTTCTTTAGTAAAGATAGAAGGTAAATTAGGTACAAAATTTAGACTCACAAAGATAAGACAAATAACAGAATCTTTTCTCTAATTTTGTCAAATACAAATGGACTGGATATTATAACTGTAATTCTTACTTAATAACTGTTTTTGTTGTATATACTCTTATTATATTAAAGCTAAAAACCTTCCTTTTGAATTTGACAAAAATGGGGAAATGCTGTGGAATAATAGTTTTGTACACTGTGAAGACTTGTTGCTATGATTGGCTTAATAAAGAAGCTGACTGGCAAATAGCTGAACAGGATATAGTTAGGCAGGAAAGCCAAATTGAGAATGCTGAGAAGGAGAAGGCCAGAATCTCCAGCCAGATGCAGAGGGAGCAGGAAATGAATATGCCATGATAATAAAGGTACCACCATGTGGCAGAGCATAAATATGGAATATGGGTAACTTAAAATGTAAGAGCTAGTTAGTAATAAGCCTGAGCTATTGGCTGAGTATTTATAATTAATATTAAATCACTAATGCTGGGTGATGGTGGTGCATGCCTTTAATCCCAGCACACAGAAGGTAGAGGCAGGTGGATCTCTATGAGTTCAAGGCCAGCCTGATACACAGAGAAACCCTATCTTGAAACCATATATATATATATATCTATCCTCTGAATGATTATTTGAGAATGGCTGCAGGAGAGTAAAACTCTGCCTATATTATTTAATGTTTTAAACATCACAAAGTAGCATTTAAAATAAAACAAACAATCACATGTATATATTCCTCAAGTAGCCCTCCAAATTTTGCAAATATTTAAGCTTTAAACAAGTTTTAAAGGTGAAATTTTGTGTGGATTTTACAACACATAGTTAATAAATCTTAGTTTTTACCTTCATGCTGGTGATTTGGGTAGGACATAAAGCAATCTACAGTGAAATAGTTAGAGCATTGTTCTATAGGCAGTGAAAGGAGGTAAGTTCACACAGTAAAATGCATACCAGATGACTAACCAGAAAAATATAATCAGAAAACATAAAACTACCTAAAGATTAGTGTCCTGGTTTAATGTTGTGGTTCACATGTGGAAGTCAGAGAACAATTTATGGGGACTGAGTCTCCCTATCCACCATCTAAGTAGGGATTGAACTCCTGCTTATTGTGCTTATCAGGAAGTACCTTTACCCACTGAGCCATTTTGCTGGACCAAAATGCAGGTTTCCATTGATTTATTTGAAGAACATTATTGGGAAGTTACTTTATAGTTTAGGAAAGGGAAGTGGTTTTTTTGTTGTTTGTTTGTTTGTTTTAAGATAAATACGAGACAGGGCTTCTCATCTCAAAGAGTTTAAGTGAGATAGAAAGTAAAAGATAAAATTGGTTCACTATAGTATGTGCTTTGACAGAGAAATATGTATGGTTGCAGATGCTTGGAAAGTAGACATGGGTCATTGTGAAACTAGTAGATACGAAGCGAACTGACTTGACATCTATAACCAGTACTGGAATAAAAGGCCATTCAGAGAAAGCTGACTCTGTGCCAGCAGACCCTTAGGCAAAGTTTTCTTTTATAGGGTTTAATCTTAACATATATGTAGTAGCATGTTCTGGTGTTTAGACAGCACATGAAAATATAAGTCAAAATCAGCAGTTATTATTTCTCACTAACAGGCCATAGAATACAGACAATTTCAAGGAAGATTTACATTGGAAATATTGTCCTAGCTTACTGTCCAATGTTTCCCTTAAACAACCTAGTCAACTCACTTCTAGTGCAGCACTATTTTAAGCACTGTTGCTTGTCCCTTGTTCTTTAGACAAGGCCGGACCAGACATCCTCTCTCAGTTTTAAGCAGTATTATTTTAGCAAGATTTCTAAGATCCAGAAAGATGTCTTGTTCCCATATCCTCTTGATTTGCACAAAAAAAATTATTGTCAAGAAAAACATATTCCTAGAGGAAAAAATTATGTCGTAATTGAAACTCTGGAATTACTGTCAGAGTTTCTGGGTTTCATTTAGCATTGCCCTGTGTAGGAACAGAATAGTAACACCATAACCTTCTGATAGGTTTCCTGGTTTCTTGACGTCCTGAAATTTTAAGTTTAATTTCCAAAGGAAACTGAACAGAAAGGGAGGACAAAAGGCAGAACTGCTGACTTTTGACAGTTGCCAGATGTGCTTTCCTCAGCAGCCCACAGTGAACACATGATAAGCAGTATTCACAAGCTGTCTAGAATCTTGTAACTCTAATAAAATCATCCACAACTGAAAGCTTTTCTACGATGTGAAAAGAGAAGCTAGATGGTGCCTTTCTCAACCTTCTGAAATGAAATTTAAATCCATTGCTATATTACCCACAAGAATTACTGAACCTCTTCATATTTGATTCCAAACATCCAAGAAGATTATTTGGCTTTTTAAGTTTATGTGGCCTGTAATTCTCATAGAACTTGTTTCTAAAATCATGCCATCTCTCTTTCAGCCTCTGTCATTTGTGATGTCATCATGGTGCATCTCACTCATATGTATTTTTAGACAAATCAAAATTAGAGACAATCAATCCTACATTTTTGAGTGAAAAATGTCAACACGCTATTTCTTTTGGATCTCTAATATCTGTGATACAAGAATGTGATGATATTTTTGCTATAAAAATGACAGATAGTTGGCAGTGAATGACACCACTGTCATGTCATTTCAGGAAGAAATGCTTCATCTTGTAAAATTGGAAGGAGAGAATGGTGACCCCAGGACACAGTTTATATGTGTATCATCTTCTGTTCAAGCTGATATTTATTTCAAATCTTTGTTTCCAATGTCAGAAAAGTATAGAAAGTTATAACTGGGCATAGTTTTACCACATGGTAGGTATAAAGTGGGATTGAGTAGAAGAAACATGGCTTATAATGGCTTTCCTCCCCTTACACAATCTATTTGATTACTGTGAAAATATGAATTATGAAAGATAATCCTGCCAATGCAAAAAATTTAAAGCATTCTCTTATAAACCTGGCTGGAGTATGCAGTTGCTAGAGTTCTAAAAATCTGGTCTCACACTTCTTTATCTTCATCTTATGATGCTCCTGAAGGCACTGATTTTCCCTGGTTGCAGTGAAGTCTTTTAACTTAGATGTTTTCATTCTGATCCATTCCTCATCTCTAACACTTTGACAGTCATAGAATGGGATTACATTAGCTGCATGGCCTAGATTTAGTAATTTCATGAAGACTGTAGCTGCTGCTCTCATTATCTACAAACTACTATTCTTATCACAACTCTTAAAAATGTCAACAGAATATTAGCACATCATAGACCACCTGGCTCCTTCTGTCATCAAACACCTAGTCTTCATGCCACTTATCAGATCACCTGTTCACAACAAATTCCCATGGCTCTCTCTGGTGATATATTGTGTACCCTAATCAACTTGCCTAATGATCAGAGGACAGAGTCAGCCATTAGATTAGACATAGAGGTCAGGCAGTGGTAGTACACATCTTTAATCCTATTGCTTGGGAGGCAGAGAGCTGTCTGGATCTCTGTGAGTTCAAGGCCACACTGGGCTACATGAGATTGATCTGGTACAGTAGAGAAACAGAGCCAGGCAGTAGTAGCACACACCTTTAATCCCAGCACTTGAGATCTCATGCCATTGCTTGAGAAGCACACATGCCTTTAATCCCAGGAAGTAATATGGCAGGACAGAGAAAGGTATATAAATTGGAACTCACTCTCTTTAGGCTCAGGATTTTATAAGAACTAGTGGCTGGCTGTTCTGCTTCTCTGATCTCTCAGCTTTAACCATGATATCTGGCTCTGGGTTTTTTATTAAAAGACCATCTAAGATTCGAAAAACAGCTCTCACTGTGCCACTGAAGCACACCTGTCCCAGGATACTGTGATAGCAGTTCTGCACTGTATCGAGCCTTCCAAAATTTACTAACTCCTTATTTGGGGGAGTTGGCTGGGAAATAGGTATTATTTACTCATTTTCCCCTTCTTTCTGTAACTGACAAAAATCCAATTTCTATCAACCCTTTGGAAATATCTTTTGTATTTTTACATGATCTCCTTTCAGAATTTAAAAAAATTGACTTTTCTTGGTCAAGCCTTCTTGCCAGAGCAAATCCAGGCTTGTTGTTTAAATGATCATTATTGCCTTTAGATGGTATATTTGTAGGAATTTTGTCATCTGTGTAATTATTGATAAGACTTTCAACCTGCATGAGCTCTGAGATTTGGCACTGGAAAACTTACCATCATACTACCTCTTGCATCCCTGTAAAAATTAAAGTAGTGTGTGTTTGTGTGTGTGTGTGTGTGTGTGTGTGTGTGTGTGTGTGTGTATATGATATAGCAATATACCAATTACTTCCTGATGAGTTCAGAAAGTTCTTATTAAAATGTTTAGTTAAATGTCTGTATTTGTGAGACTGTGTTTCTAGATTCTGTTTAGATTGACTTATATTTCAGATATGTTTCTTTCAATTTATTTATTTATTTAATGTATATGAGTGTCTTGTCTGCACTTATGTTTATGTACCATATATATGTTTGGTGCTCACACAGACCAGAAGAGAGTGTCAAACTCCTTGAAATTGTGGTTACAGACTGTTGTGAGCCACCATGTGGGTGCTAGGCATTGAACCAGGTGTTCTGGATGAGCAGCCAGTGCACTACTGAGCCAGCTCATTAGCCCATTTTGCTGTGTTTCTTGATGTTTTCCTTTTGAATGGAATGCTAAGCCTTAACGCTCATTGCAGTTATGGCGGTGAATTTACGTGTCAACTTGACGAGGATATGGGACCTGGTCCTTTATATAAGACATCACTCAGGATATTATAGTCTCGTTCTAGATGTAATTAATGTTTAAGTCAGCAGATTTTGAATAATGGTTTCTCTTCACAAAGGGTGTGCTCGTATGCAGCCAGTTGAAGACTTATGAAAAAATACTAGAATTTCCCAAAGGCACCTGATCTCAAGGAAACTACTGCAGAGTTGAGCCTGCCACGCGCCCTGTGAAGTTCAGACTTGTTTGTACCCAAAATTCACGAACCAACTCTGGTTTTTAAAGTCTCTCCCACTCTCTCATTTCCCCTTTCTGTATATGTCTTTCTGCTGCTTTGGAGACTCCTGATGGATACAGAGAGTGAAAAGTAGAGTGAGATATTAATATACTCCAGAGCCTTTTATGTGCTGTCACTGAGCCTGGCACAACAACATGGTATGTTTTAAGACAGCTTTGGGCAGGCAGCAAGCTTCTGAGGTCCTCTGGCTGTCAGTGAGTTACATGTCAAAAAGGGAACAGAGTGCAGAAACTTTGGAGGTACAAGGAGACAGTAGATAGTGAAGGCATGTCAAAGAAGTGAGTACTGAGATGCATAATTCAACCAAAAGAATCAATGTTTGATGATCTCCGTAAAACAGTTCAAATAGTGGACATGGTTAACAAACTGGCAAATATCAAGACTGAGTCATATGTATATATTTCAGCAGTAGTTAAATCACATTTTGTTTAAGATAATACCCAAATTTCTAAAAACCTAATTAGTTTGAAAATTAGAGACACTGTTATCATTTTATTATATAAACTATTGTCACATCTTGTTTATTTGGTTTACTGAAAGACCTCATTAAAAATTGCATTATAATGCCTGATGATGCAATTTTAGAGTCAAGTTTATACATTGATTTTGCCTAAGAGAAGTCCCATTTCTATGGCAGCAAGGAAGCTAAAAATATTTAAAACATTTCACAAGTTGTTGGATAACTTTTAGAAGGATCACATGATATTGTTTTAAACAACACTTGGCAAATGCTCTTACCTTTTGAATGTAAGAAAGTATGAATATAGTGAGTAGTCCTTTTAAATGTGAATTTTAAACAATTTTCTCATAGAAAAAGTTACTCAATATTTAAAATAAAGAAATCCTTTTAATTGCCCAGCAATTAGGTATTTTAGTATTGAACAGCAGGAAAAGTTTATATATAAGGTTTATTTCCCAAAATAGCAAAACAAAGTCTTAAAATACTAAACATACATAACTGCCACATAATTTCACTTCTAAGGCATTTACATGGTGTTATGTTATAGATTAATTAACATTTACAGTGAAATCTGTTCTTTCGAACTCCATTAGCATAAATTTCTGTTCTTCCTAATTTGTAGACCTATAGTAAAAATATAATCAGATTATAGATGTAAAAATACTGTTTAACTAGTGAGAGTTAGATGATGGCCATGAAATAAGAAAGAGGACAAACAAAATGCTGACTGACACTGGAATTTTTCTGTTGGCAGAGGAAATATCAAAACAGCCTAGTATAGATTCTGTTGTGTGGTTATTGGTGGTAACTCTACTGAAAATTTATAATGAAAAGAAGCAAGGTGAGCAAGGTAAAATATGAAATACAAAATCTGAGGAGAAAAGGACCACCAGGATGTGGAATGGATCTCAATTCTCTGTTCAAATAGATAAATAGATTAAGAAATGGAATGAAGGGAGTGGTGACCTCAGGGCAAGATCACACCCAGCTAAGTATTCAACTTGCAAAAAAAAATTAAAGAAAAGCTTAGATCAGGGTGTGGTGGTGCACCCCTTTAAGCCCAGCACTCCTATGTCAGAGGCTGGCAGATCTCTGAGTTTGAGGCCAACCAGGTCTACAGAGCAAGTCCCAGGACAGCCAAGCTTAGGCAGTGAAGGGAACTATGAAAAACAGAAAGCTAGTGAAGATGTAATTGAATGAGGGGGCCATGTTTCAGCCCCAGCAAGCAGTAGAACTTGGCAGCTTTCAGAAATATGGTTCTGGACTTAAAGACAGAAGAAAGGAGCTATGGAATTTGCCCTCAAGACAAAGGTAAGTGGCTCAGGTTGTGTCAGGAGTGTCCCTGGATGGAGGTATAGAGAGCCCATTGCATGAAGCTGTGAAGTTGAAGCCTTCGATTGCATTGGAGACTCCGATATGTTGGAGATGCAAGAGCTGTGGAATACCTGCTGAGTAAAGCTGCTAACAGGGAGTGGAACCAGTCTAAGAGAAAAAAAAAATGTGTAGCAGTCAACAAAGCTGAAAGGAGTTGAAGATCTGAAGAGCGTTTTAATATCAAACATAGAGATGCAGAGTTTGAAGTTTGCCCAGATGTTTTTTAGTCTTGTTTTCCTCAGTATTTTCTCGCTATGTTCCCTTCCCTATGATTGAGAATGGTAACGTATATCCCATGCCATTATATGTTAGAAGTATGTGATCTGCTTTTTGATTTTGATTTTACTGGTGATTACAGTTAAGAGATTGTATGAATCTCACAAGAGACTTTGAACTTTAGACTTTTGAGTAAGTTTGGGACTCTTATTGACTATGGGGACTTTTAAAGTTGCACAGAATGCATTTGTGCATTATGATATGTCTAAAAGCCTTTAGGGACCAGGGAGTGGAATGTGGTGGTTTGAAAGAAAATGGCCTCCAAAGAGAGTGGCATTATTAGGAGATGTGGCCTTCTTGGAGTATGTGTGGTATTGTTGGAGGAGGTATTTCACTGTGGAATCAGGTGTTGAGGTCTCATACATGCTCAAGCTGTGCCCAGTGAGACAGAATACTTCCTATGGCCTGCAAGTCAAGATGTAAAACTTCAAGTGACTTCTCCAGCACCCTGTCTGCCTGCATGCCACCATGTCACACCTTGGTAAGAATAGACTAAACCTCTAAAAATATAAGCCACCTCAATTAAATGTTTTTTCCTTTGTAATAGTTACCATAGTCATGGTGTTTCTTCACAGCAATAGAAACCCTAAGACATAAGGTGAAGATTATCTCTCTATGTCATGTTCAAGAGTTGGAAACACAACATTTTTATTATATGCTTTCAAAATATCAATTCATACATTGATACATCTCTATCAAGACTAGCCAAACCTCTCTGGATCAAGTAGAAAAGCTAGATCTCCTATGTATGTGGAAATAGAAAAAGCTGAGAATGTCAGAAACAAACATGCTGGGAAGCTTTCACTTCTCGATTTGACCATCACTGGAAATAAACACGTTATTCAAGACAGGACACAGTGGCCTGCTTTAAGGAGGACCAGTTAACTGGCACAGCAATGTCAAGAATTCTAGCCAGTCAGTACATATGTAGTCTTGTGGAACATGATACCACAGAATCTCAAGATAATAAAGAAAAATATCTAAACAAATGTTTCTAGGACAGGAGGCTATCTGTAAGATAGAATGAGAACCACAAATGAATTCTTAAGCCCTGTTCATTTCATGATAATAACAATGAAAATGATAATAATAAACCCAGTATTGTCATGACCTGAAACCCAATAACAAAACTTTTACAGATGAAAATATAAAGGTGGCAGGTATATAGTTTTGTTGGTAGAGTGCCTACACAACATGCATGAACCCCTGGGGTCCATCCCCATTATCAACAAACTACATGTGATGGCATGTGA
>CABHPQ010105328.1:0-17629 GCA_902168405.1 Peromyscus aztecus
TAATAATAATAATAATAATAATAATAATAATAATAATAAGGTGGAGGCGGTTAGCCATGCCAGATAATTGCGTGTAGCTTTCCTGTCTTCTATTGACATTATCAGTTGGTGAATATGAGAAAAGATTGGATTCAATTGAGGCGAGGTAGTTAGAAGCTTTAGATAAGAGTCTGGAGAACTGAATTCAGATTTCATCACTATCGTCAATTTCTCAGGTAGCAGGAAGCAAGCCATTTTGCTGTGTGCCTCGAGCTTTTTCAGCTATAAAGAATGTTACTCTAGTCTTTCTACCTTTGAAGTTTTCACATAAATAAAAGTCAGCCAGGCATGGTAGCTCACACCTGAATATCAGCATTTTGGAGGTGGAGACAAGAGAATCACTGCATAATGAGCTTGAGGCCAGTCTGAGGTAAATGCCCTCAAGCAAGCAATTAATTGCTTGTCACTTGAGGGAAAGTCTTTTCTCACTGCCTTAGAGTTAATATTGCTGTGCTGAAACACCATGACCAAAAGTGACTTGGGGAAGAAAGGGTTTATTTCACTCCCTGTTCCATGTAACAGTTCACCATCAAAAGCACTGGGGGAAGAAACCTGGAGGGAGGAGCTGGTGTAGAGGCCATGGAGGAGTGTTGCTTACTGACTTGCTACCATGGTTTGCTCAGCCTGCTTTCTTATAGAACCTAGGACCACTCATAATGGGCTGGGTCTTACCACATTAATCACTAATAAGAAATGGTCCCGCATATTTGTTTACAGCCTTGGTCTTATGGGGGCAATTTCTCAGTTGGAGTTCCCTCTTCTCAGATGACTCTAGAGTTGACCTAAAATTAGCCAGCACACTCATAAAAATAACTTGATTTGAGCTGGGAAGATAATTCAGCCACTAAAGTGCTTGTCATTACAAGCATGGTCATCTGATTTCCATTCCCAGAAGTTACATAAAACTGAGCATGGCAGCCTGCAGGTCTACTCTTAGAGCTGGGAAGATGGAGACAGATGGATACCTGGGAAATACTAACCAGCCACCCTTGCTCATATAGTGGTTTCCAGGCTAGTGATAGACTTTGTTTTTGGGGTATAAGCCGTAGGAAAGAGGAGGGAGACATGGCTCAGTGACAGAGAGCAAGCATGAGATGTTAACCTAAATTCAGATATTAGCACTCATGTAGGAAGCCAAGCATGGCTGTGTGCATGTCGGTGACCCTAGAACCAGGGGAGGGAGCAAAAAATGAGAGTTGCTGGCCAGCCACCAGCCTGGCTCCAAAGTCAGTGAGAGTCTCTGTCCTGGGGGAATAAGGTAGAGTGTGAAAGATCAAAATACTGGACATCTTCTGGCCTGCTTGCTCCTGTCCTCCTAGAAGTGCACATACCCCCGACACACACAAGTCCACATGCCTGCAATATACAAGTGCACATAGCCTCCACAAACACACACAGTGCACATAGCCTCCACAAACACACATGTATACATAGCCCCTTTTATACCCACAAAAGGTTGATCATACCTAAAGAATGACACTAGAGGTAGTCTTACCACCACATACTTACATACACTGCTTTGCACTCATCATCTCCCTCCACAATAACAACTGGTTTAGTACCATTCTCTTCTAGCCCTAAGAACACATTAGCAAACTGAAGTTGGTGGTGGTGTTGGGTTTTTGTTTTGTTTTGTTTGAGACAGTGTCATTATGAAGCCCTGTCTGGCCTGGAACACATTATGTAGATTAGGCTGACCCTGAACTCAGCAATCCTCTTGCCTCTGTTGCCCAAGTGCTGGAATTAAAGGCTTACACTGCCATACATGCTTAAGAGTAGAATTAAAAAAAAAAAACAAACATTTTTTTCCATTACAAAATTAGGTTCAAATAAAAAAAAGCCATTAAATAAAAAGAAAAGCATCTACATTTTCTCCCCTTGAAATTCAGTCTTACCTACCATTTCTTTTTGGTTAAGAATTTTTTTTTGGGTGGTGGGGGGAAGCTGAAGAGATGGCTCTGTGGTTAAGTGCAGTGACTGTTCTTCCAGAGGTCCTGAGTTCAATCCCAGCAACCACATGGTGCCTCACAACCATCTGTAATGAGATCTGGCACCCTCTTCTGGCCTGCACGTATACATGCAGACGGAATACTGTATACATAATAAATAAATAAATTTTTTTAAAAAAAGAATTTTTTTTAATTCATTTTATCTACCATTGGCAGATCACCCTATCTTCTATCGTCAATCCCCCCTTCCCTGAGCCTTCCTCTGAACCCATCCTCCATTTCCTCCTTCAAAAATGTAAGGCCTCCCATGAGGAGTCAGCAGAGCCTGGTACATTCAGTACAGGCAGGTCCAGGCCCCTTCCTTTGCATCAAGACTGTAAGGTGTCCCATCATAGGTAATGGGCTCCAAGAAACCAGCTCATACATCAGGGATGGATCCTGATCCTACTGCCAGAGGCCCCCTTAAGCAGACCAAGCTATACAACTGTCTTGTTTATGCAGGAGTCCTAGTCCAGTCCCATGGAGGTTCCACAGCTATTGGTGTAAAGTTCATGAGTTACTACTAGCTTGGTATGGTTGTCTCTGTAGGTTTCCCCATCATAATCTTGATGCCTCTTGCTCTTAGAATCCCTCTTCTCTCTTCAATGGACTCTGGAGCTCTGCCTGCTGCTTGGCTGTGGATCTCTGCATCTGCTTCCATCAGTTACCTTATGAAGGCTCTATGATGACAAGGTATTCACCAATCTGCTTACCGGGGTAAGCCAGCTCAGGCACCCTCTCCACTATTGCTAGTAGTCTAAGCTGGGGTCATTCTTGTGGGTTCTTGGGAATTTCCCTAGCACTAGGTTTCTCCCTATCCCCATGATGTCTGCCTCTATCAAGGTATCTCTTTCATTGCTCTCCCACTCATTCCCTCCCCCAGCTCGATCGTCCTGATTCCTTATGTACTCATTCCACATACCTTACCCTACATTGCCCCCCAAACCCTCATTTTACTAATGGAGATCTCATCTATTTCCCCTTCCCAAGGTGATCCATGTGTCCCTCTTAGTGTCCTCCTTGTTAGCTAGCTTCTCTGGAGCTGTGGGTTGTTGTCTGGTTATCCTTTGCTTTACTTCTAGTATCCACTTATCAGTGAGTACATACCATGTTTGTCTTTCTGAGTTTGAGTTACCTCACTCAGGATGATATTTTCTAGTTCCATCCATTTGCCTGCAAATTTCAAGATGTCATTGTTTTTTAACTGCTGAGTAGTACTCCATTGTGTATATGTGCCACATTTTCTTTAGCCATTCATCGGTTGAGGGGCATCTAGGTTGTTTCCAGATTCTGGATATTACTAATAATGCTGCTATGAACATAGTTGAGCAAGTTTCATTCTGGAATTCTTGAGCATTCCTTGGGTATATGCCCAAGAGTGGTATCACTGGGTCTTGAGGAAGATTGATTCCCAATTACCTGAGAAACTGCCACAGTGATTTCCAAAATGGCTGTACAGGTTTGCACTCCCACCACTAGTGGAAGAGTGTTCCTTTGTTCCACATCCTCTTGTAACATAAGCTGTCATTAGTGTTTTTGTTCATAGCCATTCTGGCAGGTGTAAGATAGTATCTAAGAGTCATTTTGATTTACATTTCCCTGATGAGTAAGGATGTTTAGTTCTGTAGCCCATTTTTTAAACGGGTTGCTTGATATTTTGCTGTCTATTTTCTTCAGTTCTTTATGTATTTTGGAGATCAGCCCTCTGATTTGGGGTTGGTAAAGATCTTTTCCCATTCTTTAGGCTGTCATTTTGTCTTGTTTACCATGTCCTTTGCCTTACAGAAGATTCTCAGCTTGAGGAGGTCCCATTTATTAATTGTTGCTCTCAGTGTCTGTCTACTGGTATTATATTTAGGAAGTGGTCTCCTGTGCCAGTGCACTTAAGGCTACTTTCTACTTTCTCTTCTGTTAGGTTCAGTGTAACTGGATTTATGTTGTGGTCTTGATACACTTGGACTTGGGTTTTGTGCGTGGTGATAGATGTGGATCTATGTGCAATCATCTACATGTTGACATCCAGTTATGGCAGCACCATTTGTTGAAGAAGCTTTCTTTTTTCTATTGTACAGTTTTGGCTTCTTTGTCAAATATCAGGTGTTCATAGGTGTGTGGATTAATGTCAGGGTCTTCAATTTAATTCCGTTGCTTCCCATGTCGGTTTTTTATGCCATTACCAAGCTGGTTTTTTTTAATTATTATTATTACTACAGCTCTATTGTAGAGCCGAAGTTCAGACATGGTGATGCCTTCAGAAGTTGCTTCATTGTACAGGATTGTTTTAGCTATCCTGTGTTTTTTGTTTTTCCATGTGAAGTTGAGTATTGTTCTTTCAAGGTCTGTGAAGAATTGTGTTGGCATTTTCATGGGGATTGCAATGAATCTGTAGATTGCTTTTGGTAAGACTTCCATTTTTACTGTGTTAATCCTACATATCCCTAAGCATTGGAGATCTTTCTGTTTTCTGATATCTTCTTCAATTTCTTTCTTCAGAGACTTTTTGACTTTATTTATTTATTTTTTTAAATTACACTCATGATATTCATTAATTACACTCATGATATTAATCACATTTGTGGTATTCATAGATTACATTCACAGTATTCATTCAATTATATATATATATCATATATATATTTTTAATTTTAAATGCTGAATGTCATTTATTTAAGGGGGGAGGAGGTCTTAAATACAGGCTTACAGCACAATGGGAGGACCCCGGAGGGCAGAAGTTTGCTACTGATGTTTTACAATCTTGCTTCTAATCTGTTAACGCCCATTATTCAGGGTACCAGGCAAGGAACTTCCCTAAAGCATTCAGGAGGGTGGAACCTGTCAGGGAATTAGCATAGGGAGAATATCAAGGTCAAGGTCCGCAAGCAAGGCAACAGTTACCCAAAACAGGGGTCAGGGGCCTACAGGTCCCCCTTTTATTAAAAAATGAGCTTCTGACTTGGGTTGTGTGGGACGTCAGCAGGTCACCTTACCAATCATGGAGACGCCTGCCCAGGCCACACAGGTGCTCTGTCTTAGGTTGGTGAGTGCCGAGACTTTAAGTTCTTGTCATATGGGTCTTTCAATCACTTAGAGTTATCCCAAGGTATTTTATATTATTTGTGGCTATTGTAAAGGGTGATGTTTCTCTGATTTCTTTCTTGGCCCATTTATCATTTGTATATAGGAAAGCTACTGATGTTTTTGAGTGAATCTTGTGTCCCTCCACATTACTGAAGGTATTTATCAGCTGTATGAGTTTCCTGGTAGAATTTTTGGGGTCACTTATGTATACTATCATATCATCTGCAAATAGTGAAAATTTGATTTTTTCCTTTCCTATTTGTATCTCCTTGATCTCCTTTTCTTGTCTTATTGCTCTAGCTAGAACTTCAAGTACTATATTGAATAGATATGGGGAGAGTGGACAGCCTTGCCTTGTTCCTGATTTTAGTGGAATCTCTTTGAGTTTCTCTCCATTTACTTTGATGTTGGCTGTTGGCTTGCTATAAATTGCCTTTAGTATGTTTAGGTATCTTCCCTGTATTCCTGATCTCTCCAAAACCTTTATCATGAAGGGGTGTTGCATTTTGTCAAAGGCCTTTTCAGCATCTAATGAGATGACATTGTGGTTTTTTTTCTTTTAGTTTCCTTTATATGGTGTATTACATTTACAGATTTTCGTATGTTGAACCATCCTTGCATCCCTGAGGTGAAGCCTAGTTGATCATGATGGATAATTTTTTAATGTGTCCTTGGAGTTGGTTTGCCAGTATTTTATTGAGTATTTTTGCATCAATGTTCATGAGGGAGATTGGTCTGTAATGTATTTCTTTGTTGCCTCTTTGCGTGGTTTGGGAATCAGACTAACTGTAGCCTCACAAAATGAGTTTGGTAACATTCCTTCTGTTTCTGTTATGTGGAACAATTTGAAGAGTATTGGTATTAGCTCTTCTTTGAAAATCTGATATAATGCTGTGTTGAAACCATCTGGTCATGGGCTTTTATTGGTTGGGAGACTTTTAATGACTATTTCTATTTCCTTAGGGGTTATTGGTCTGTTTAAATTGTTTATCTCATTGTGATTTTACTTTGGTATGTGGTGCCTATCTAAAAATTTGTCCATTTCTTTTAGATTTTCCAGTTTTGTGAGGTACAGATTTTTGAAGTATGACCTTGTGATTCTCTGGATTTCCTCATTGTCTCTTGTTATCTCTCCCTTTTCATTTCTGATTTTGTTAATTTGGACGTTCTCTCTCTGCCTTTTGTTTTGTTTGGATAGAGGTTTGTCTGTCTTGTTGATTTTTCTCAAGGAACCAACTCTTTGTGTCATTGAGTCTTTGTATTGTTCTTTTTGTTTCTGTTTTATTGATTTCAGCTCTCAATTTGATTTTTTCCTGCTGTCTATTCTTCCTGGGTGAGTTTGCTTCTTTTTGTTCTAGAGCTTTCAGGTGTGCTGTTAAGTCACTTCTGTGAGGTTTCTCCAACTTCCCTATTTCCTCCTGTTCTCTGGTGCCTTCTCTATTATGTTCTGTCTGCCTGAGATTTCCATCTATCCTTTCTGGTGCCTTGCTGTTGGCCAGTTCTTGATTAGACCAGCAGGTATTTTACACAGGCACAGTAACAAAGCTTTACAGAATTAAAGAAATGCAATATAAACTAACACACCTTAAAGTAATATTCTACCAAAATTAAAAAAATTTCATACAATATATTTTAGTCATATTTTCCTCTCCCCAAACTACTCCGAGATACCCACTCAACTTCAGATTCTTTTTGTTAAAAATCAAAACAAAACAAAAAATTACATGGGGTCTATTTTGTGTTGACCAACTATTCATGAGCATGTGGCTTGTCCTGGAGTGTGTTTAACATATTTTGTCTGTCTATTGAAGGAAACTGGTTTTCTCCCTCCCAGAAGTTAATGGTTGCACATAGCTTCTTGGTTAGAAGTGGGACTTTGTGCCCACTTACCACTCTCTGTGATGGGATTTTTGTCTGACTTGAACTAGTACAGATCTTGTGCATGCTGTCACAGACTCTGTAATTTCAAATGTGCATTAGCCCTATTGTGTCTGAAAAATGCTATTTTATTGGGGGTGTTCATCACCTCTGGCTTTTATAGTCTTTATATTTACACACACACACACACACACACACACACACACACACACACACACACACACATATATCCCTGAGACTTGAGGGGAGGGCTTTATTGGGCTTTCCCTTTAGTGCTGAGTGCTCTAAAGATTCTCACTCTCTGAATGTTGTCCAGTTGTGGTTGTCCGTATTAGTTATTATCTACTGCAAGATGTCTCGTTTATGATGAGTGCTCAGTAATGTGATACTCCATCGATATAACAATATGTAGTTAGGAGTCATTTTATTTCTATGTTCATTTGGCAGAATAATTATAGTAGATTTTCCCTTGAGGGCTCTGACCCATCTAGTCTCAGGTTCTTGGCTTCATTACTGTGTCAGATATAGGTTCCATCTTGTAGAGCTGGCCTTAAATCCATTTGAAAGGTAGTTGGTTACTCCTATAGCATTTGTGCCACTATTGCACAGTCAGTGGGTATATCTTGTAGACAGGTTGCTGTTATAGCTCATAGGGTTGACACCTGGGTGAGGTTGATGATTTCTTTTCTTCTCCAGTAGTGTGTATCATACCTTTCAACACTATGAACTCTAGTTACCTGGAGTGAAGCTTCTAATTGAACATGAGCTTCTGAGTGCATCTTTGGTTTCATTTTCTTTTCATTCATCCCATTCTGCTACCTAGGCCCATAACCATACACTCTCTGAACTGAACTGTTCTCTTTCCTCTGTAGTTTGACTTCTTATTTCTTTTGCAGTTCAGGGCATATTTGATTGTCAGCTGTGACACTGAAAGACTATGTATTGCTCTTGGCTACAGAAAGAATGTGAAAACAATCTTGTCCTTACTTTGCACACGTTTCTATCACAAATATGTTTGGTTCTTATGACCATGTTTTCTCAACCTTGTTCAGGTAGTGATGTGTAGTAAAATTGATACTACAGATGAAATTAAGTTAAAAGAATGTGCATTCTGTTACCTAACATCACAGTCTAGGGCCAGAGACAAGAGGACTGATAGCTCTGATGCCCCGAACTACTTACCATGTCCTTCTTCTCCATTGCTAGATCTCAGTTCATGTTCTAGTTTTGTCCTTTTCCTATGCCATTTAAGAATAATTTTCCGGTTTCAGGCTTGACTTTGAAGAGGATTTGGCACTATTGGGTTTGTGTGCTGTACAAGTGCTGCTGCAGGGAACTAAGGGGAGAGCATGGTCCAGCTGGGAAGCCAGGACATGAGATAGAGCTCCAAGAGGAGATCCTGAGAGGTCATTGCATGAAGCTGTGAGGATGAAGCCTGGATTGCCTTTTAGACCATGAGATGAGTCAGAGCCACAGTGAAGAGAGCCTGAGAGTTCATTGTATGAGGCTGTGATGGTGAAGTAGGGATTACCTTTTGAGACCACAAGATGAGTGCAGTGACCTATGACGATGTGCATGTGGACTTCAGTGTGGAAGAGTGGGCTTTGCTGGATTTATCCCAGAAGAATCTATACAAAGATGTGATGCTGGAGACCTACAGGAACCTCTCATCTATAGGCTACAGTTGGGAAGACCATAATACTGAAAAACATTGTCAAAGCTTTAGAAGGCAGGGCAGGAATGAAAGAAATCATACTGCAGAGAAACTAGCTGAAATTACTCAATGTGTTAAAACCTTTGCATATCACAATCATCTTCAAATACATAAAAGAAGACATACTGGAGAGAAACCCTATGAATGTAATAAATGTGATAAAGCCTTTGTATTTCAGAGTCATCTACAAAGACATGAAATAACTCATACTGGAGAGAAACCTTATGAATGTAACCAATGTAATAAAGCCTTTGCATATCACAGTAGTCTCCAAACACATAAAAAAACTCATAATGGAGAGAAACCTTATAAATGTAATCATTGTGGTAAAGCCTATGCACATCATAGTAGTCTCCAAATACATAATAGAACACATACTGGAGAGAAACCATACAAATGTAATCTATGTGATAAAGCCTTTTCACAATACAGTAATCTCAAAGTACATAAAAGAAGACATACAGGAGAGAAATGCTATGAATGTAGTCAATGTGGTAAAGCCTTTTTATATTACAGTGATCTCCAAAGACATGAAAGAATACATACTGGAGAGAAACCTTTTGAATGTGATCAATGTGATAAAGCCTTTTCACGACAGTGTAAACTTCAAATGCATAAAAAAACTCATACTGGAGACAAACCTTATGAATGTAGTCAGTGTGGTAAAGCCTTTGTATGTCAACAGAGTCATCAATTACATAAAAGGATGCATTCTGGAGAGAAACCCTATGAATGTAATGAGTGTGGTAAAGCCTTTGTATGTCAAAGGGGTCTCCAAAGACATAAAAGGACTCATACTGGAGAGAAACCTTATGAATGCAATGAATGTGGTAAAGCATTTGCACATCACAATAGTCTTCAAGAACATAAAAGAACACATACTGGAGAAAAACCATACAAATGTATTCAATGTGATAAAGCCTTTTCACAATACAGTAATCTACAAAGGCATAAAAGAACACATACTGGAGAGAAACCCTACAAATGTAATCAATGTGATAAAGCCTTTTCTAAACATGCTCATCTTCAAGCTCATAAAAGAACACATACTGGAGAGAAACCCTATGAATGTAGTCAGTGTGGTAAGCTCTTTGCATATCAAGAGAGTCTCCAGTTACATACAAGAACACATACTGGAGAGAAACCCTATGAATGTAATGAGTGTGGTAAAACCTTTGTATGTCAAAAGAGTCTCCAAATACATAAAAGAACTCATACTGGAGAGAAACCTTATGAATGTCATCAATGTGGTAAAGCCTTTGCATATCACGGTAGTCTCCAAATACATAAAAGAACACATACTGGAGAGAAACCATACAAATGTAATCAATGTGATAAAGCCTTTTCACAATACAGTTATCTCCAAATACATAAAAGAAGACATACTGGAGAGAAACCTTATGAATGTAAACAATGTGATAAAGCCTTTGCATGTCGAAGGAGTCTCCAAAGACATAAGAGAAAACATCCTGGAGAGATACCTTATGAATGAAATCAGTGTGATAAAACCTTTGCATATCAAAGTAGTCTCCAAATATGTAAAAGAAGACATATTGGAGTGAAAACCTATGAATGTAATTAATATGGTAAAGCCTTTGCATATCAGTAGTCTTCAAAATCATAAGAAAATAATCTTTATGCCAAGAAACCCTATAAATGTAGTCAGTGTGGCAAAGTTTTGCAATTCATGGTAGTCTTCATACAAGAGTAAAACTTTTAGTTTGTAATTGAGCTGTTAAATCCTGTGCATATAACATTAATCTGGAACGATCTGAAAAAAATGAATACTGAAGAAAATCTGATTATAAAGGATTTGGTAAGATCATTAGCCAACATATGTACATTTAGTTACTCAAGATTATTCTGGAGGAAAAAATTCTAGCAAGTGTCAACAGTCGCTTCAGTCATTATGATGTCTTTATTTTGTTTGTACCTGCAAACTCACATAGACAAAAGGCCTATGAATTTAAACTATAAAGCAACTTTTAGATTTCTTCTCTTCAATCACAGAAAAAGGGAAATCTATAAGTAAAACTTTATGGATATGTATTAGTGCGTTTTCTGTTGCTGTAGTGAAACATAATGCCTAAGTCAACTTATGACAGAATTTAATTGGCCCTTGTTTCCTGAGAAATACTGGATCACAGTGAAAGTGGCATGGCAACAATTGTCAACGTGGCAGCTAAAGCAAGAAGCTAAGAACTTACACCCTCAACTTGCACCATGAAGTAGAGAGTAGGAACTGGAAATGGTGTATGGATGAAAATTCTCAGGCCCACCCCTAGTAACATATTTCATAAGCATGGCAGCATTTCCTAAATCTTCTGAAATGATACCACCAACTGAGAAGGATTGATTTCTCTGACTTCAAGCCTACATGCTAGTTTTCTGTTATATGAACCACTTCACAATGAAGAAAATCTCTGTAAGCCTTTTAAATGTTTCAAGATTTGTGTTACTAGAATGAATGCTTACAAGAGAAAAGCATTCATGAGGAAAATTTGTTTACAGTTTTTAACTATGTGATGTCGGTTTGTCTTTGTGTGATTATGTGCATGTGCATTCTGGTTCCCAAGAAGGTTAGACCCTTGGAGCTTCTTGTAGCTTGAATTACAGGAAGCTGTCAAAAACCTGACTTTGGTCCTAGGAATGAACTTGTCTTAATTGTTCAGCCATGTTTCCAGCCCTTTAAATATTTTAAAACCTTTTACTATCATCTTGATATCAAGAAATAGGGAAGAACTGATACAAGAGGAAACCTTATTCATGTATATGATTTTGTAAAGAACTTACACACCACAGTTGTCTTCAGGTTCAAAATAAAAGGACTTCCTTTATCTCTTTAACATCATTGCCTTAAAGGAAGCAAATTATCCTGTTCACACAAGACTGATGTTGGAGATCAGTGCATTGTGGTTCTATTTTGCAACATTTGAGGTAGTTATTAAAGTGTGCTATATGTTTTGCAAATCTATTTAGTCAAATTCAATTTGTGGTCCTTATTTTCCTTTGTGGCCATTGTTCGTCCTTGATTGTGCTTTCACTTTGAGATAGATATTTTTCTATTGCAATGTATAGAATAGGATGCCCATCATCTAAGTAGTCCATTATTTATTTAAACATCTGGCAATGCTGATCATACTTTTCAAGTAAGGGTGTCTGAAAGGGTGGTGGGTTTTATTCTTGGTTTTCTTTTTCATATTTTCACAAATTCCCTTAAGATGTCATTTGTTATTCAGCCTAAGTTGGATGTCAGTAGTTTGTCTGGAATACATTTGAACTCATGATCCTGTGTCAGTCTCCAGTGTAGAAGTCCAAGAGTAGATGATACACCCCTAACGTTTGCTATTTTTTCAACATGTTTCAAAATGTTAATTTTAAATTGCTTAATAGAGGAGAATATAAGAAACATTAAATACCTCATGTGTACATCCAAAGCTGCACTTGCATCTCTGGAAGACATATAATGAGGTGAAATGATCAGCAGTCAGCTGTACATTTGCCATCTGTTCTCCCCTTTTCTCTGCTTATTTTATTAGCTTTGTACTAATTTCCATTACACATGATTCAGTATCTTCTTTACACATGTGTAAAGTAAGAAATGCATTATCCTTTTTACTGTTTTTACAATGGTGGCTAAAATGTCACAAATAAGAACTATGTACACTAATATTATCTTGATTTAGGACCTCTATCACTGAAGAAGCCAGGGCTTATGATGTTGCTCTGAGATACCTCTTTTTAAAACTGCCTCATAGCGTTGTTTAAGTGGTTTCTGTATTATTAATGAATTAATGTTGTATTCGTTGTAAAATAGCAATAGATCCCAAAAAACTATAGTGTATTAGTTTGGACTTTAAAATAGTTGAACTTAGAGAGGCTTAACAATGCTAGTCTGAATGTCAGCTTAAATTTCACCAGGAAGCAGCGTGCATTACACTGGTGTGCTATTTAATACATGTATGAGGAATAGCTAAATCTGGACGGTGACAAATAATTGTTATCCATGACCTCCTCTGAAGAAACCTTTGTAACAAGTTTTAGCTGACAGCAGACACTAGGACCACCATCAGTGTTGATGGATGCTGCTAATTTTCACAATTTAATAGAGAAAATCATGATTTATCCCATCACGTTGATACATTATCTGCAAATAGGATAGGTAATTCTCATCTCTGTTGCACTTGTCTTGAGTAGTTGATCTTATTTGATTTCTTACAATACTTATTTTATGTGGCTTCAACTCTGCCAGTTCATTTACATTGTTTTAAAGCTTCACACCAAAACAGGATTTAAAATGGCAGAGTAAAAATATTTGTACTCTGTTCTGTCTGAAGTTACCCTCATACAACACAATACAGATTCCCGTAGACAAATAGTGCTGTAACTGCAAACTGAAATATTTGAAAAATGGTTGCCACATGTAAAAAGAAGATCCTTGTAGAAAGAGATCTCTGAACTGACAGAACAAAGACATGGCTCTTCTGTTTACAATAGGAAAGGACATGTAGGGAGCATCCATAGTTGTTTGGCAGCTTGAACTAACAAGAAGAAAAGCAAATAAGGTATACACAAGTGCACTATCCTTACATTAGGAAAATAGAGGGAGAGATTGCCACAGACTCTTTGGTACCTGTTTTTCATGAAGGAGTAATGTTTTAACTTTTTCCAACATCTAATATGTATTCTCCATTTTTCTCACAAACACATGTGTATAAACTGTTCTGTCAGAAAGAACTTCCATCTAGTCTAGAATGTAATACTCTTCTCTCCTACCCCATTATTCCTAAGAACAACTGGTCTCAGTGCGCTGAGGCCATTCAAAAGTAAGTAATTAAAAGTAAATGAGCATGGTCCATGAAAAATGCTACAACAAGAAAAAAATAAACCAGAAAACAAGTGACAACCCATGATGAAATTGTACAGGCCTAAGTGGTGGGGTAGTTTATGAAACAGTTAAACTTTTAAAGTGAAAGACAGAGGACTCAGTAGTTAAGACATAATACTCCTCCTCAAGTGACTTGAGTTTACTTCCTAGTACCTATATCAGGTGACTCACAATAACCCCTTGTAACTCCAGCTCCAGGGGTATTGGCCACCTGTGTCGTTTACGTGCACCTGCACACATGTGAACATACCCATGAATGTACTTATAATCAACAGTCATTTTTAAAAATCTCTAAAATGACAGTGTTGGCTGTACCTCGGTGGTAATTTGCCAGTCCTGGATAGAAGCCTTGGGTTCAGTTAGTAGTCCTGCAAAAAGTAAAGTGTTCATTATCTCAAGAGCTAGGAGTTCATTATAAGAGAGCAGTCTGGTAGAGCTCAGGAAGAAAAGATGCATAAGGAGGAATAACAGAGGTTAGAATGGAAAGTCAACATTGAAGCCTAAGTGAGGTGGCTTGATGACAGGCTTTGGAAATTGAACAAACTGAAATAGGTAAGAAAGGAGATGTCGTTTGTTAGAGACCAAGACTCTGGGCAGCTGTATCACTTTCTCTGAGTTATCAAACTTCGTAAATTCAGATATCTGGCACAGTCGACTTCTGGATTTACGATTAGGCAAAACCCCCTGAAACATGTGTTAATTAACTCACAGTAGGGGCCTGGTACCGCTCAACCACAGGATTTACAACTAAGATAAACCTTCTAAACAAATGTTAATCAACTGGCTGCAGGGCCTGGGACCAAAGGGACCTCCCCCTGACCTGCCCTCAGGAATTTACACTCTCCTCTCCTCGCTTTCCCTGCTTCCCTTCCCCCTCCTGAAAGCCCTATATAAGCCTCAGAATCAATTTAATAAACGGAGCCTTGACGACTCAGACTGACTCTTGTCAATTATTATTATTATTCGCTTGGCTCCATTCTCTTCTCCCCCCATGGCTCTTTCAGGTGTTTCTCTGTCTCAAGACCCACGAATAACTCGGCCCGCGGGTCGGGCACAGTCGTTACTGTAGTTCTGGAAATAGAGATCCAATGTTTCAACAAAAGTATTTAAATGACTCCAGAAGTGTTCTACACAGAAATGTTTATAAGTTGAAAGAATACACAAAGACCAAGGAAAAATGAATATATACTCATCACGATCATTATATAGTCTAGGTCAACAATGTAGGGAATATGTGTGCTTCCACTGTGCATCCCATGAAAACAGATCAGATTCCCTGTAGGTGATGCTGTGTAATTGAATGTTAATCAAGAATATTTAGCATTACAGGGCAGTGATAAATCCTGTAACTTATCAGGGGAAGTAAAGTGTGACCTCAGAAGCAAACTCTACCGACATCTGTTTAAACTATGCAAACACTGAAAGTAAGTCGTACATATCTGTTCCTTTTTTTATAAGCTGCAGAGAGACTGAGTGTGCCCAGGATATATAGGGTCATTGTGGAACACTGTACCAATAAGAGTAAAATAACATAGTTATAGTACAGAATAAAATAACCAAGCAGAAATAAATAGGAAAAGGGTAGAAGAGAGAGGTAGCATAGTTTGCCAGTTTCTCGTTATAACCAGAAAACATAAGACAGAAAACTTAGATTATTAAGTGAAAGAGGTATTAGTATTCTTGAAGAAATAAAGCTAAACACAGTAGGACATTTTAAAAATATTTAAGCAAGATGATGTATTGGAGAGGAGGTAGGAAGTATATACATACTAAATTTCTAACTAAAGAAATAAACGGAGTTGACACCAAGGATGAAAGACCAAAATGATTTCCAAAGTGTTCTTTACCCTTGCAAATACCAGGGCCATACATGAGCATTCTAACACACACACACACACACACACACACACACACACACACACACAGACTTCACAAAGCAAACAGCTAGAATCTGTGCTCCTTGACTAAAAACTTTTTCATTCTTTCCCATGGAGGTAGTTCTCAGTATGGTCAGAAGTGATATCACCTTTGGATTTGTCAGACATACATTCTAAGATGCAGAGGCTAACTTAACAAAGACAACCAGGAAGCTGTTTTAGCTCCGTTTTAGAATCTTCTTTTTATGCTTTCTCAGGTTTTAAGTGGAAACTCCTGCCCCACGTTCTGGCGCCATTTGTTGCTAGAGGTTTCCTGCCTGACCCACGGTCAGGATAAATCTCTTTCACCTGCCAGTCCCACAGCCGCTCAGATCCAACCAAGTAAACACAGAGACTTATATTGCTTACAAACTGTATGGCCGTGGCAGGCTTCTTGCTAACTATCCTTATAGCTTAAATTAATCCATTTCCATAAGTCTATACCTTGCCACATGGCTCGTGGCTTACCGGCATCTTTACATTGCTGCTTGTCCTGGTGACGGCTGGCAGAGACTCCCTCTGCCTTCCTGTTCTTTTAATTCTCTCTTTTAGTCCCGCCTGTACTTCCTGCCTAGCCACTGGCCAATCAGTGTTTTATTAGCAACACATTTGCCATACAGAACATCCCACAGCACTTACTTTTGTCATTTATTTTAATCTGAAGATTGTTGCATATTTGGCTTTTAGAAGACTCTTGAACACAGCTTCTGTGTCTTCTATCTTATCTCCATCTTTCTTCATTTTTATCAGAATTTAGATATTCTAAGTTCATCTTGTGAATTTCTTGTCTCAGCCCTGGGTTCAGCCATTTCTCTGAGCCGTGGGTCCTTGTATAAGCCAAGATCTGGACAGTAGGCAGCATGCCCATTGCTGTTTGGGTTTTTCTGTACACAGGCCCTCTCACTTAACAGGGACATTATGCATATGTCTGTTTATATTTATTTCTAAATCTGTTTGTTGAAATTTATAAATTCAAATCATTATCTCCAGCCCAGTTAAGTTGTAAAATCTAACTAAACAACATTGGATGATCTGTCAGGGGACTCATTACTGGAGAGATTGGATTGTCCCTCTCAACAGCCATTAATTGTCTGTAGCTCTTCATCTAGGGTTGGAGCCTTGTGGAATTTCCCCCATCCACACTGTAATGTCATCTGGTGCTGTCATTATATAGGTCTTGTTTAGGTGACCATATTGTTAAGATTTGTAGGTACACATCCCTGTTATCTATAAAGGATACTCTCTCATAGTAGACATCCTGATCCTTTCACTTGTAGAGTCTTTCTGCCCCTTTTTCCATGTTTCCTGAGTCTTCAATATAAAGGCTGTGTTGTAGATGTATTAACTAGAGATGGATGCCCATGCTCAGCTATTCATTTCTGGGTTGACCCCTCCAAGACCTGGGTCTGAAGTGTGTAGTATCTTCACCAATAAGGTCTTACCTTCATGTTCTGGAACACAACCAAGAATGATGGCTTTTAACATTGACAGGTATTATTGGCTTAGCACTTAATCTAAATTATAGATAGTCTATAAATGTGGATCTCTAGGCATCTCTCTTAGAACAAGCATGAGAATATGGATCTCTTTCCAGTCATTGGTTCTAAAAGAAGTAGTGAATAAGGAAAGGGATATTTTATTTCAGGAAATTCTGTATAATTTGCTTAATCCATAAAAACTGCTTTCCTGCAGGGAGCTTTCTTTCATAGGATACTCTTTCTTCCCTCAAGATCCATGTAGCAATTCTATTCCTTATAGTCCCAGGGACATGTCTCTGTGAACTATATACTCTCCTGCTCTGTTGAAAAAGAGAAGAAATCACATAATATTTAGAGTTAGTCATTTGCTGTGGCATAATGCTCTTGTACATTGGTTTAATAAAACGCTGATTGGCCTGTAGCCAGGCAGGAAGTTTAGGCGGGGCAGGCAGATGAGAAGAATGCTGGGAAGAGGAAGGGCAGAGTCAGGAGTCGTCAGCCCGACACATAGGAAGCAAAGATGACAAGGCAGAATTGAGAAAAGGTACCAAGCCAAGTGGCTAAACATAGGTAAGAATTATGGGTTAATTTAAGTATAAGAACTAGTCAGTAATAAGCCTGAGCTAATGGCCAAGCAGTTATAATTAATA
>CABHPQ010105335.1:0-11981 GCA_902168405.1 Peromyscus aztecus
TGATCCTAATTTGTAACAAGTTGACATTAAAACCAACTATCATATGTAAGAATGTTCATGCTCCATGGCAAGGTGAGGCCTGAGGAGAATGTGGGAGGGTGAAGATATGGACGGTGAGGAAGAGATGACCATTGTGATCAATAGTAAATTCACCATCATATTAGACATCACATGTATATATATATATATATATATATATATATATACACAAAATGTACATTATATAGACAATATGTGGGTATATATAGATAATATGTAGACAATACATAGGTAGATACTTAGTATACACAGAATTATGTTAGAAAAGTATTGCCAACCATGCTTCATAGATGAGCACAAAACCCAAGAGGATGTCAATGTTTCAAGGTCACAGGCCAAGAAATGGATTATGGTAGAGCTAGAATTGTTTGATTCCAAAGTCAAGCTCCTGATGTAGATGTGAAGTACACCAGATACCTTCCAAAGAAGTCACCCTCCAAGGCAGAACACGACAGAATGGCCAGAGCCATAAGGATTCTGACCCCCTCTCTCACTCAGTCGTCATCACTTTCAGGGATGACTTTCAGGGAAGCCGCCTCCTGGTGACCAGGGTACCTCCTGGTGACCAGGGTAAGTGCCAGGCTGAGGGTGCTTCTCTTGCCCACTGCATGCAGACCTTAGCAGCTACCCATGTGGTCCAAAGCAGAGAAGCCATTTTCTGCCTAGACTTGGGCCCCACATCTAAGAAATGGTGCATCAAGACTGCAAAGCACCTGTGCCTGGAAGGCCCTCATTCATGGAGTTTGAGGCCCCAGGACACCAGCTACACATGGAGAATATAGTACCCCCGGAAAACGGTCCTGCAAAAGACTATGCTTCATTTTCCTTCAAATGCACCCGAAGTCTCTTTATAGGGAACTTTCCCTCCCGTTTCAGAACTGTACTCTGAACCACTGTCCTGCAGGGGGCTTTGTTTCCTGCCCTTGCTTGCTTTGAACACGGATTGTTCCCGGAAGCCGCTGGCTGGGCAGCCTTGGAAACACAAGCGGGGCCAGCCCATCCACCACTAGGGGGCATGAGCTCCCCCATAGAGGAACCCAGAAGGCTGCAAATGCACAGCAGATCTCCTGGCATTCAACTCGTATCCTGAAAGTGTTTCTTCCGAAATCAGCCTCACGTGGACACCTGCAGAAGAGGTGTGCCATCTGATAATTCTGGAAAAAATTGCTTCATCTGAAAATGGTGGGGGGGTGGGAGGAGCCTAGCTGCAACAGAGCTTCAAATTCCCTGAGCCAATGTCAAGCCTGTTCTGGAGAACCATCATTTAATAACGTGACTCTTCAGGAGGGGCTGGGCAGGAAGTCACACCCCCAGAGACACAAGGTCCTCAGAGAGATGCTGTCCATCAGTAGCTAAAACAAAACAAAAGCCAGAATCTCCATAAGCAATAGGCACTTCAACACCCAGACAAATCAGGGTGTGGTGTAGCAGGAATCTTAAAAGTTCTTATTAATAAAACCAAACCTGAGCCAGGTATTGGGGTGAAATGCTGGATGGTCAGAGAGACAGAACAAGCCACAGCTAACCTCACCTGGCCAACTTCTCAGCTGGTCTTGTTTCCTCAGATTGGAAGCCTCTGTGTCCTCATATCTGAATGGCTCTCAGCTGAACTGCTGCTAGAAGCCTGAATGCTTAACCAGGCCAAATACTTCTCCAGGCCAAACGCTTACCCAGGCCAAATGCCTCGAGTTTCTTCACACCTTATATACCTTTCTGCTCTCTACCACCACTCCCTGGGATTAAAGGCTTGCTTTCTGGGATTAAAGGAGTGTGTCACCGCCTGGCCGTTTCCAATGTGGCCATGAACTCACAGAGATCCAGAGGGATTTCTGTCTCTGGAATGCTAGGATTAAAGGCGTATGCTACCACTGCCTATCCTCATGTTTAATATTGTGGCTGTTCGTCTCTGACCCCAGATAAGTTTATTAAGGTACACAATATTTTGGGGAACACAATACCACCACAGTGTGGGTGGGACTGACTACCAAATGGAGCTGTTATTCTCTAGCTCTGTGGTCTTCTGAACATCAACAAACAGCATTACTATATACCACACACTGTATACTAGGCAGTGGGGAAATACTGGGTCTCTGCCTGCTGAACATCACTTTCTGCAGAGAACTGTATACCCTTAGGGACAAATCTGATATTCCTACATAGTATGTAACATCATAGCTTGTGATCTTTTCAACTACACCTCCCCTCCTTATCTGTTCCACCTTAAAACTGCAGTATCCAAGATCCAGGTCAAGACTGCCCTTGGCAAACTTCAAGGTTTTCCTTTTGTTTTGCAATTCTGAGAATCGAACCTAGGGCCTTGTCCATACTAGATAAGTGCTCTACTACTGAGCTGCATCCCCAGCTTCACACTGTAGGTTTTTGTTTCTTTCTTTCTTTCTGGGGGCGGGGTGGTTTCTAGACAGGGTTTCACTGTGTAGCCTTGGCTGTCCTGGAACTCAGTCTGTAGACCAGGCTGGTCTTAAACTCAAAGATTCTCCTGTCTCTGCCTCCCGAGTGCCGGGATTAAAGGCGTGTGCCGCCACTGTACAGCTCACACTTTAGTTTTTAATCTGCCTTTACTTCTATGTTATTGGGGTGTGGTAGGCTCAAGAGAACTACAACGATTTTTCTAAGTCCCATGATCTGATGCAGTGCCATTGTTTGAAGACGCTTCCCAGCCTCCCTGACCAGGTTATAAACATCACATACTCACTAACTCAAGACCCACTAGAACTTAGATTGGCTCTTCAGGGCTCAACATGCACACACAGTCAGATGCACACACCGTTGTCTGACTCATCCACAGAGGATGTGCAGTCCACCCAGTGGAAACATTATGACAGAAACAGGCCTCTCACTTCCTTGGAAACAGTGCCCACAGCATTTAGTATCCCTTTGTCATATCCATTCTCTAGTCTAATTTTCTGACCCTCCCACTGACTCAGTGAGCTACCCTACTACTACTTTCAGCAAATTTTTATTTAAATTCACAAAGATGAGTTTTGTTTCTTGTAGCTATAAAACTCTGATATACACAGGATGAAAAATTAATTAAGCCATTGACCCCATCCTTTAGCACATAAATGGAAGAAAAAACAGGATATTTCTCAGGGGCATTCAATGTATTAGCACCTACTGTACCAGATAGATCAGTGGTTAACAAGCAGAGTATCTGGTCATAAGGAACTTGGTCTCTGGAAGAATGAATACCTCAACAGGTAATGACATATTGACATAAAAATGCTTTCGATATTGTGCTGGATAGTTTTATGTCAACTTGACACAAGCTAGAGTCAACAGAGAGGAGGCAACCTCAATTGAGAAAATTTTAGAAGACTGGGATGTAATCAAGTATGTAGAGCATTTTCTTTATTTTTAGTTGTTGTGGGGGGGAGCATCACATTGTGGGTGGTACCACCCTGGTCTGGTGTTCCTGGGTTCTATATGGAAGCAGGCTGAGCAAGCCATGAGGAGCAAGCCAGTAAGCTGCACTCCTTCATGGCTTCTGTATCAGCTCCTGCCTCCAGGTTCCTTTCTAGCTTGAGTTACTGTCCTGAATTTGATGATGAACTGTGATGTGGAAGTGTAAGCCAAATAAACCCTTTCCTCCTTAAGTTTCTTTTGGTCGTGGTGTTTCATCACAGTAATAGTAACCTTGACTAATGTAGAAGTTGGTACCAGGGAGTAGGGTATTGGTGTCACAGGCCTGATCACGCTGTTTGTTATAGGAATGTGGAGGAGGACTTTGGGACTTTGAACTAGATATGTGGTTGAGCACTTTAAGTGGGGCTTACTGGGCTCTCCTAGTAGGAGCATGGAAGACAGTGGTGCTGAGAATGATGGAGATTACCATGACCCCGTTCAAGAGGTTTCAGAGGGGAAGAATACTAGTAAGTGGCCTAGAAATTGTTCTTGTAATATTTTGAAGAATGTGGCTGCTTTCTGCCCTTGTCCAAAAATATATATATATACCTGGGGCTAGATTGAAGAGTTTTGGATTAACGGAATTGGCAGGAGAGATTTCAAGACAGCCCACTATTGACTCTGTCAAGTGGTTATTAACAGTGACCCTTATGCAGATCTATAACGAAAAGGAGCAAACTGAGCAAGGAAAAATGAAAAATGTCCAGTGTGAGGAGCAAAAGGAGACCCAGGAAGTCTAATGTAGCTAATGCTCAAGAAGATAGAAAGTTTAGAGAAAAGCCTGATGCTAAAAGGAATAAAGGGAATGGTGACCTAAGGGCAAGACCCCATCCAGGTGAGCTTCCAACTTGGGAAAAGGAACTAAAGAAAAGCCTAAGTGGTGAAGGAAACCATGGAAAACAGAAGGCTGATGCAAATGTGATTGAAGGACAGGACTGAGTTCTAGCCCATCAAGCAGCAGAACTTGGCAGCTTTGGCCATGTGGTTCTGGCTTTAGAGTCAAGATTTCAAGAAAGGGTTTGTGGAATCTCCCTTGGTGGCTAAGGAAAGCCGCTGAAGCCAGGCCTGCACCAGGGATTTCCCTGCATGGAGGCCAAGACAGGCCATTGTATGAAGCTATGTGAGTGAGGCTTGGATTATATTGGAGACCCCAAGATGTTGGGGAGTCCTGAGATACCTGCCAAGGAGAGCTGCTAACAAGGTGTAGAACTAGCCCGAGAGAGAAGTGTGTTACAGTCAACAAAACTGAAAGGAGTTAGAGATCTGAAAAGTCTTTGACATCAAACACAAAGAGACAAGGTTTGGAGTTTTCCCTGCTGGTTTAGGTCTTGCTTTGGTCCAGTATTTCCTCACCATGCTTCTGCCTTCCTTCCTGTCTGAATGGTAATGTATATTCTATGCCATTGTATGTTGGAAGTAATAGGTTTTCTGTACCCCGATAATAGGTTTCTCCACCGATGCAGTAGACCAGATCAAGCCAAATTAAAAAGTAAAAGACCAGGTTTATTCTGGGCAAAGCAGCTCCTGGGTGACCCTCCAGCCCCCAGAGATAGAAGTGGGAGAAGTAGGTAGGAGAAAATCAGATGGCCAATCTAAAGGAAGAAGATCAAATACCTGTAGGCATGGACCGATGACGTGTCTGCCACAAACTGGGTTTGTGCCCAATTATAACACTTTAGGTGGAGATTGGGCAGCTGGCAGCTTCAGGGGAGGAGCTGCAGTGACCATGAATGCAGAACTGGGCTTTTTGGCAATCTCTGATCTCTGTTGGAGAGTCTCTGGGAGGGTGGGGTTTGGAAAGAGAGAGAGGGAGAGAGAGACAGAGACAGAGAGAGAGAGAAATGGGGGCTTTCACAGAGGCAAGATGTTCCAGCCGCACAGGAAGTATGTGAGCTGCTTTTTGATTTTGGTTTTACTGGGGTTTACAGTTAAGCAGTTGCCATGAGTCTCAGAGGAGACTTTGAACTTTGGACTTAAACAGTGTTGAGACTGTTAGAGACTATGGGGACTTTGAAGTTAGACTGAATGAGTTTTTGTATTATGACATGGCTACAAGTCTAGGGGGAGGGCAGGGAGTGGAATGTGGTGGTTTGAATAAGAATGGCCCCCATTGGCTCAAATATTTGAATGCTTAATTATCAGGGAGTGGCACTATTTGAAAGGATTAGAAGCATTAAGAAGTATGGCCTTGTTGACATATGTCAACTGGAGGTGGGCTTTGAGGTTTCAAAAGCCCATGCCATGCCCAGAGTCTCTCTTTCTCTGCCTGTGGATCAGGATGTAGGACTCTCAGCTACTGCTCCAGTGCCATGTGTACCACCATGCTCCACACCATGTTGAAAACTGTAACTGTAAGCAAGCCCCCAAATAAATACTTTATTTTATGAGTTTCCTTGGTCATTGTGTCTTCTCACAGCAATAGAACAGTGACTAAGACAGATGTGTAAAGATTGAGATGGAAGCAGGAAGGGGAGCCCGACCCAGCCTAGGTGAGGCAGGCATGCTGTATAGTCTGTTCTTGCCGCTATAATGAAGGATCACAGACCCTGAAATTTATTCCCCATAGTTCTGGTGCTAGAAAAGCTAAGATCAAGGCACTGGGGGATTTGCTTTCTGGTAGGGGCTGTCTGTTCTTAAGGTTGCATCATCTTCCTCTTATCTCACATGGCAGAGGAGCAGCAGATAACTGACCTGGAAGCATTCTGAGAACTCTCTTATACATCCATTAATCCCACTCATAAGGTCAGAGCCCTCATGCTTAGTCACTTCCCCTGAAGCCCAGCCTTTTCACACTGCTACTCTGGAGATTAAGCTTCCATTTGAATTTTGGAGGTGTATGCATTCAAACGTTAGCACTGTTTGGAAGAAGAGCGCCATGATATTTGAGTCAAACCTTAAGTGTAAGACTAAATCAAAGGCAGAGGCCATGAGAAAAGAGATGGTATTTTCCGTGTCAAAGATCACAAGATAGATTCATCATGGTGTGGGTTAGGTGAGTAAGCAGCTTGCTGTTGCTAGAACCACTGTGTTCCCAGTGAAGAACAGTAGTGTTGACATGGGCAGACATAAAATGAGGGGGATGCAGTGGGCAAAGGAATAGGCTCAACACTTTACAGGACTTATGTGCCGAGGTAGGAACTGGAATACCTGCTGAGGATAATGGAGATATGGATCAGGGATAAGGAGAAAGATTCTGTGAACAGACAGCAGAGGCGAATACAAAATATAGCCTGGCATGTGACATGTTTCATTGCTGTGGCAGAATGCCTGACAGAAATAACTCAATGGATGAGAACATATTTTGACTCATGGTCTCGGGTACAGTCCATTAAGGCAGGGAAGGTACAGTGGCTGGGACTGTACATGGCACTGCCAACTTGGAGCATAGCTTCTTCACATTTCTTCAGACAGCAAGTCAGAGAGCTTGGCCTGGAACTGCAGCCAGGTTATAAATCCCCAGGACTCACCACCCCGGTGGTGTACTCCTGAAAGGTTCCACACGCGCTCCAAACACTTCCATAAGATGGGAACTAGTGCAGGCACGTGACCTGAGGAGGACACTGAACATTCTATAATAGCTAGAGGCCGTGACTACCTAACAGAACTGTTCACGTGACTATAACATTTTCTCCAGAACACATATGTACTAGTGTGTAGTAAAGAAGGACAGTGGCCTAACGTGAAGGTTTGGTTGTACATTTGGAGTCAGGCATCTGAATTTTTGGAGGTGTGTATCTCCAGTTTGTTCAGGAGGAACTAGACACACAGTTGAAAGTTGTCTTTGATTCAGATGGAAGCGAAAACATGAGAATGGGGTATAAAAGTGTCAGGATACAAAATGGACTAGAATCTGCCACATGTGGATCACAGGCCATTTCATGCCCCAAAGCAAAAGTCCTTTTAAGCTCAAAGCATAAAAGAAACTTCTGACTAACAGAAAATTCAAAAATAGTCACTTCAGGTCACCTCACTGTGAGCTCCAAAATGTTTTCTCCATTTTTGCAATATATTGAAATACCTTCTTCCATGAGGAAAATTCGTAAGTATTATTTAATCACTTTAAGGGGAAAGCATGACATCACAGCTTTTCTGTGTGAAAAGCATGTATTCAATGATCGTCACAGATTCCCCTGTGACAGGTGCCATTGCGAACCACTTACATATAGCGCAGCTAAAGAGTAGAGAACTGAAGATATTTGCCTGAGGTCACATAGGCAGCCAGTGGTAAAGCTGAGGTCCAAATCCGTCAGCTCTTCAGCTGTGATGTCTTGACCACAGGCATTCTACTGACTCCTTGGAAATCATCCCTCCTCTTTGTGGTTAAAACCTGAATCCCATTTCACCCCCCCCCCAAATTAATATGTTGCAGTCATAATCCTCCATACCTCTAAAGCTGACTCTTTGGAGAGGAGGTGTTTACAAAATTAACTATGTTAAAAATGAAACTATGCAGCCACCTGAGACCATGTTGGTGTCTGAGGGCCATGCAGCCACCAGGGCCATACTGATCTGGGTGGCCTGCATTGCCACCGAAGTCACGGTGATATCTGGGTCTGAGCTGCTGACCCAGGACCATGTCCTACTGCAGCTGGGGTCCGTGTTGATCTCTGTGGCCCGTGTTATCACAGGGGGCCTCTCGAACCATGTGCATTGAAATCCTAGGTCCGTACTTAGCCATCATCGCCCTTCACTGGCCCTGGGAGAGCTGGCCTGCCCCTCGCTGACCACTATAACAGAAGAACTAGCTCCGCCTCTCACAGGAGAACTGGCCCCATACTCAAGAGATGGCCCCACCCCTCACCACTGGCATGGGAAAGCTGGCTATGCCCCTCGCCTGAAGGGGCCTGTCAGAGTGGCCCAGATTGACCAAATCAGCTACCACACAGGGCTTTGAGTAGGCCCACCCCAACGTCTACCCCGTCTATATGACCTGCCAGGGTATATAAAGGTCTGGTCTTTCAGAACCACAGCCACGGGATCTCCATGACTCCGGGCAACAGCAGGATAGTCAAGAGGAGTTTCGGTGAGGGTCCAGTATTGACCGTGTGCCAGGGGTCAGAGGCCTTGAACCAGACCAACAACTCAATGCAATGAACATTTGCAAGTGAAGCTGAATGGACCAAAGGGTACACTGCATGACACACCACAGCTCCCGATGCCACTGAGATGGATGAAGAGGTGTTGGAGAGGCGGCCAAGGCGGAGGAGTGAAGTGGTTTTTTTGTTGGTTTGGTTTTGTTTTTAGTTAACATTTTTTAAATTTCCTTTTGTGGGGAGACGATACAGGGGCAAGAGGCACATGGGAACTGAGCGGGATTGGGGTGCCTGATGTGAAATTCCCAAAGAATCGATAAAAAGAATTATATTAAAAAATGAGAGCTGGGTGGTGGTGGTGCACGCCTTTAATCCCAGCACTCAGGAGGCAGAGGCAGGTGGATCTCTGTGAGTTCGAGGCCAGCCTGGGCTACCAAGTGAGTTCCAGGAAAGGCGCAAAGCTACACAGAGAAACCCTGTCTCGAAAAACCAAAAAAAAAAAAAAAAAAAAATGAGACCATGTGGCAGGGTATGATCTAGTAGGAGTATTGTCCATTTAAGAAGAGATTTGAACACTGGTTTGTACAACAGGCAGACCCCACGAAGACACAGCAAGAAGAGGACCGTTTGTAAGTCAAGGAGAGATCCCTTCACTCAGAGAACCAACCTGACCAATCTTGACCTGGTGACATCAGACTTCCAGCCCCAGCCCCGAGAAAAAGGATTTTTGGTCTTTATGCGCCCCCCCCCCCATACCCTGATACAGCCCTGGAAAACTAATATAGGTTTTCAGCTGAAAAAAGACAAGGGGAAGAGAGAGAATGGGGTGGGTGTGGGGACGATACTATTGTTAGTGAAGTCTATTCATTTTAAAAATGTTTAAAAATCTGTGAAAATACATCATTGCTTCGGATAAATGAAGTTTAACTAGACCATGTTTTAAAAAACAAATCATCCGAATCCATTTCTGTAAAGAGTAAAAGCAGAAAACGTCTCAATGTGCATTGAAGTGGGACCGTGAAAACTGTACCATAGGAAAGGGCAGCTTAATTAAGACTGCGGTGTGCTTGCTAATTAGCTTTCTCCTCTCTGGTGAGCCCAGCAAAGGCAGCCATAAACAGCAGGGGACGTGGATGTACTGATCCGCAGATGAAGTGGGCCCAGCGCTAAGAGCTCAGGTTCCTTGGATGGCAGAAGCACTTTCATTAATAATGAATCCTGTCTGTCCCTGTGTCTTCTGAGTTTCCTACCAATACTATGATTATCGGTTTGAAACAGGAGACTTCCAGTAACCACAGGCAATTAAGAGGTTATTAGAAAGTGTGGGTACTGCATTCCAGGAGAAAAAAAACTATTTCTAGCCTATATTTCCTAAGAAATTTCATATTTAGTACTGGCAGGCAGGTGGCCTGATGTTGGCTTGCAAGTTTTCTTCATGTTTAGGATTCTAGGAGTTATCTGAGCCTAAGGCTTTAGGTGCCCTATATTCTGACTATTGTAGACAAGAAATAAATTCAGAGCAACCCAGCCACAGGCCTGAATCGTTTTAGGATTGTAATGCTTTGTAGATCGGGGGATTCACAGTTTTGACCAACTAGTCTTGCTTTCAGCTCTATTCTATCCTTTAAGGGCCATGTGTGGATTGGGGAGAGATCTTAGTTGCTATAGTGATTGCCTTGCAAACACCAGGACCTGCGTTCAATCCCCCAAATCAGCATCAAAAACGAAAAGAAAAGCCTGGTGCAGGGGTGCATGCCTGTGATCTGTAACCCTGCAAGTGGGGATGTGTAGACAGGTGGATTGTCAGCACTTACTGCCAGCCAGCCTAGCCTACTTGGCAAGTTCCAAACTAGTGTGCACCTGCACACACGTAAGCATGCATGCGTGTGTCTGTGTGCATGTGCGTGCGCACACACAGAGCCACATGCGTTTCCTATTTGAACAAATTTAAAACCAGGAAACTTGGTTAACTGTTTCATTTGGATTGAAGTTATTGTCTCATTTCTCTTTACACAAGGGAGGGCCTGCTCTACGGCTTGCTTCCTCACACGTTGGAAGGGGATAGAGTTCTGTCTTAGCTGATGTGGCATACACATGGATGAACTTTGAAAAACCCTTCTCAGTCTGGGTATGTGTGGGGGGGCACTAACCCACAGAGAATAGGGTCCATTTCACGCAAGTACCCATGTGAAAAGGCTACTGGATTCAGATTTGGGAAAGACGGGGGGACTTCATAACTTTTAGAGACGATGTACAGTAGTTGGCATTCAATCCAACTTTGAATCAATGAATAGGAAAAAGTGGGGGCTGGGTGAGAAAAAGCCAAAAACCGAGGAAGGAAATGAAAAGGAAACAAACATTTTTTTTCTTTTTCTTTTGTTTTCCTGAGTGTTTTGTCTGTATGTATGCCTGTGTACCACTTGTGCGCCTGATGGTCAAGGATTCCAGAAGAGAGCGTCAGGTCCCCTGAAACTCAAGTTACAGACAGTTGTGAGTTACCGCGTGGGTGCTGGGAATGGAACCCAGGTCCTCTGGACAAGCAGCCAGTGCTCTTAACTCACGAGCTAGCTTTAAATGGATGCGAAGGGAAAAGCAGGGAAAGGTGTGCTCAGGTGCCGAGACAAATGGGCAGAGATAACAATGTACATTAGAAAGAAAAGCTCAGAGACAGAGGGTTTCCACAGACTTTCAGGATATCTTACACTTCATTTTTAGGTTTTAGGACACCACAGCCTCAGAAGCTTAACAGATCTTATTAATAAAATCAAACCTGAAGCCAGGTATTGGGGTGAATGCTGGAAGATCAGAGAAGCAGAACAAGCCACAGCTTCCTCACCTTGCCAGTTCCTCAGCTGATCCTGTTTCCTCAGACTGGAGGTCTGAGTCCTCATCCAAATGGATCTCAGCCAAACTGCTGCTCAAAAGCCTAAAAGCTTAACCAGCCAAAAGCTTCTAGTTTCTGGTCCTCATGCCTTACATACCTTTCTGCTTTCTGCTTTCTGACATCACTTCCTGGGATTAAAGGCATGAGTCACCCTTCCTCGGCGCTGCCTGCAAGGTGGCTGCCATCTGTTTAGCAGCATCATGGCTGCCCTCTGGCCTCTGGTGAAGCCCAAGATCGTCAAAAAGAGGACCAAGAAGTTCATCCAGCACCAGTCAGACCGATATGTCAAAATGAAGCGAAACTGGCGGAAACCCAGAGGTATCGACAACAGGGAGCGGAGAACATTCAAGGGCCAGATCCTAATGCCCAACACTGGTTACGGGAGCAACAAGAAAACCAAGCACGTGCTGCCCAGCGGCTTCCAGAAGTTTCTGGTCCCACAATGTCAAGGAGCCGAAAATGCTGCTGATGTGCGACAAATCTTACTGTGCTGAGATTGCTCACAACGTTTCCTCCAAGAACCGAAAAGCCATCGTGGAAAGAGCAGCACAGCTGGCCGTCAGAGTCACCAATCCCAACGCCAGGCTACGCAGTGAAGAAAA
>CABHPQ010105336.1:0-10221 GCA_902168405.1 Peromyscus aztecus
TTAGTTTGTCCTTGGATGGGACTGTGTTGGGCAAACAAGGCATATCCACCTATCGGTATGCAAGTTTGCTTTAATCTTCAATGATTGGATACATTGCATGCTTATGAAAGAACTGTTCTAAGGTAAATTTCTTATGATGTACTATCAGTGGCTGTGTGCCTTGCATGCCTCTTTTATACCTGCATATCTGGGGGTGCCCAGAAGTTTCTTGGGTGAAAAGGCATCGGTGGATGGCACAGTTTAAACAGTCCTGGACTGGAACAAATGCCGAGAATGTCAAGGGTGTGTGTGTGTGTGTGTGTGTGTGTGTGTGTGCACGCGCATATGTGCGCACCTTGGGTGACAGCCTCCTCGGCACATTGGGAAGAATGGCGTGAGGGTAGGGGTGGTGAATCAGGCTGTCCAAAGTGAGACCACTGACACACGGTCCTTCACAGTAGATGTGTAGAAAGAAGCATACAATGGTTTGGAAAAGGACAGATTCCAGACTCCTTAAAACTCATCTATGACAGCGGCAAGGGAGGCCCCAGGCCCCTAGGACTCCATGTGGGATAGAGAAGGCACGTGGGGAGGGTTGGAAGGCTCTTGCAGGGTGAACTGGGCTGCCTGGGGAGATCTGCCTGAGACTGCCAAGTCTGTTCCAGATCAAGATGAGCTGCAGGTTGTGAGAATGCTGGGAATTGTTTGGGGTCTTTGCAAAGATGTGGCCAGAGGCCTGATCTCTCTGGCAGGGGGAGGTACCAGCTCATTTCTGTTGGGGTTGGCTTTTTATGGTTTCTACATGCTGGTAATTTCCCATTAACATTCTTTTATTTCCCAGATAAAAAATTACCCTGTCATAATTTAATTCCAACAATTTATTTTTCTTTATGAGCTCACTGTAATAAATTTGAAAATTAGACAAGGAGAAAAATTAATAAAAATCACCAAGGGCTGGGTGTGTGTGGCTAAGAGTTACAGTGTTTGCCTAGCATGTGTGAGGCTCCAGTGTGTGTCCCCAGAATGAGAGAGAGAGAAAGAGAGAGAGAGAGAGAGAGAGAGAGAGAGAGAGAATATACCACCCAAAGATAATCTCTATCTCTTCTTTTCCCCCCTCAACAAAGTATATGGGATAGAGAGGCAGTTCACTCATATGTCAATAAAAATTGTTTTAACATATCTGTCTCTGGATTGGAAGTGACAGTCATGATGTCTCTGGATTGCGATTGGCTGTCACACTGTCCCTGGGACTGAAGAGTCTGTATTTCCCCACCACTCAGTTTCCTTTTTGCCTTTCTATTTTGGAACAGCATTTCCCGTTTTATCCCAGGCTGGCCCCAAATTCTCAATTCCCCTGTCTCCTGAGTTCTGGGATTATAGGAGTGTGTCACCATGCCTGGTCTGCAGCGTACATACTGGGTGGCGTGTGTGTTGTAGGCCACATGGCTAAGTGTGCAAGCCTGACTGTATGCTTGCCCTGTGAGGCACTTTGCTTACGCTTCCCTGGAAGGTCACAGGCTCCTCAGATGACTGGTCTTGTCCCCCGGAGCGGGATGGAATAACAACAGAGTAGGCTGCCTGTCTGTCCTTCTGGGACTTGTGGGCAGTGACTGTGGACACCACAGGCTGTGTGTGGTGCCAGTGGACCTCTGGACCATGGTTTGGATATGTTTTCTCACTTCATGTGCCCTCCAGGGTAAAAGGACAAAGCCACTGCACAATCCATAACTGGAAACTCAGTGTTTGTCCTCACACCCATCGATAAGTGCAGCCCCCTCTTCTCATCAAGGAAGTTTCTCTTTGCAATGGACAGAGACCATTACAGAAAACCACAGACATCTTCTACGACACCGAGGCCTGAAGGACTGGTTATTCTACTCCTCTGCCTAGCCCCTTCTTCTCAGAATCTCTGTCTAAGGACTGTCAAAGCTCCACATAAGGGGCCTCTCTTGGCCTGCCCCACACTGGTGCATGTGGACCCAGCAGGGACCTACTTATTCCAGAAAGGCTGTGGAGCAAAATGCGCTTGCTAACGAGTTCATGGCAGAAGACGTTCTGTAGAAGCGCCGCCCTGAGCAGTCCCATCACCTCCTTTGTTGAGGGGACAGTGCCACTCTGGTGCTTTCCTCCTGGAAGCTCATGACTAGAGCCTGGAAAGGGAGGGTTTTGGGGGGTGTCTTTTCTTTTGTGAGTAATGGTGCCCCTGAGTGTGCAGAGCATGCTCCCTGTGGTCTTTGCTCTCTAGGTTGAGCAAAAAGGCCAGGGCAACATGGGGGTAAGTAAAGTGTGAGTTCAATGGTGGCCTGTGTGGTTTCTGGGAAGCCCGTGTTCTGCTGTCAGACACCAGAGGATGGCAGGGTGGGAGGGGGTGTCCTTTGCCCCTCTTACCTTACGCATGTCACAGGGACATTTGTAGCAAGAGCAAAGGGATGAGCAGGAAAAGCTAGCAGAGATTTTAGCTTCTGGTCAGTTTTAGAGGAGAGACTTCATGCACCATACCATTGATGGGCATAGGTGGCTTTGGATCGTACCGGTTTCAATGGCCTCATTCCCTCCCATACTGCTCCCGACAAATGTGTAGAAAGGGGTTCTGGACTCACTGTCTCCCACATGCAGGGGTGGGAAGGGGTTCTGGATTCACTCTATCCCATATGCAGGGGTGGGAAGGGGTTCTGGACTCACTCTATGCCACATGCAGGGGTGGGAAGGGGTTCTGGACTCACTGTCTCCCACATGCAGGGGTGGGAAGGGGTTCTGGACTCACTGTCTCCCACATGCAGGGGTGGGAAGGGGTTCTGGACTCACTCTATCCCACATGCAGGGGTGGGAAGGGGTTCTGGACTCACTGTCTCCCACATGCAGGGGTGGGAAGGGGTTCTGGACTCACTCTATCCCACACACAGGGGTGGGGAGGGGTTCTGGACTCACTCTATCCCACATGCAGGGGTGGGAAGGGGTCTGGACTCACTCCATCCCACATGCAGAGGTGGGAAGGGGTCTGGACTCCATCCATCCCACATGGCTCACACAGGAGACGTGACTACAAGTATCTGAAGTGTCTGGGAAGGTGATTTTGGCAGCTGAGTCTAGAAGTCTCCCTTCTCCTACGGTGCTCTTACTGGATCTTCAGAGAGTTGCTACATCCCATTTCCCTGCTCAGGTCCCAGGGCTTGGAGTCAGGGAGGCAGCAGAGGAGGTGTAGCTTTTTTTCTCTTCCATGGCCCAGGAATGGGGGTCAGAGGCCCCGCTGGTTATATGGAGACTCACGAGGACTTTGAACAGGGAGAAGGCGTGGAGTTTGAATCGTCTGAAGTGTTTCTTCACTCAGCCTCTTTGGATCTTGGCAAGAGGTTTCATGCTGTTTTCTCTTCTGCTTTTTAAAATCTGATTGGGAGCATGTGCTAAGCATGCTTCAGTTAGCATGAGGAGTGAGCCTGTGGTGCTCAGTGCGAAAGCTCCATGAAGCAGCCCGGAGCTGCAGCGTGAGCGGGGCTTCTAGGCTCTGGTGACCAATGAGGACTTCATTTTTTTAGGCTTCCTGTTTTAGGCTTTAGTGTTAACACTAACAAACTGACCTTCAGGATTGTGGATTCTGCATTTGCAAATGTACCTGTTCTCTGACTATATCTGTAACTCCAAAATGAGTACTTGCCCAGATGTATAGATTTGCAGAGAGGCAGAGGAGTGGAGCAGCAGGACAGTAGCTTCCTTTCCTGTGGTCTCGCTGAGAACGAGCTGGAGTGCTCCATGCCTCCTTATTTCAGCTCCTACATGGTTAACACCTTCTGTTTTTGTGATCTGTTTGACATCCCCTTGTTAGCAAGACCTTGTTTGAGCCGGGATATCCCAGACACACTGACATGCTCATGTTTTGAACCCCCAGCTTGTGGAGCTTCTGTGGGTGTAGAATAGGAGACATCTAGCTGGTGGAAGGAGGTCACTACGGCAGGCCTTTGAAAGTTGTGCCCACCCCTGGATTCCAGCCTTTGCTTTCTGCTTCTGTCCATCGCTGCGTGAGACTCTCCACTCCATACCCCCACCTCTGTGATGGGCTACCATCCCTCTGAAATTGTGAACCAAAGAAAAGATTCTCACTTATGCTGTTTCTATCAGGTATTTTGAACATAACAACATAAAAATAGCTAAGACACGTTCCCAAATTTTTGTGGGGTTTAGAAAAAAATGTTTTTATTTTGCATGTTATGCAAGTGTTTTGCCTGAATGTGTGTGTGTGTGGGTACCATGGGTATGCAGTCCTATTGGGGTCTGAAGAGAGCATCAGATCCCCTGAGGCGATAGTCACAGATGACTGTGAGCCACCATGCAGGTGCCGGGAACCTTTATGAAAGGAGCTAGTGTGCTTAGCCACTGAGCAATCACTACAGTTTTTTTTCTTTAAAGTGAGAATTTGATTCTCCATGACAGTCCTTCTTACGTTTTCTAACTCCAACGTTTCAAAAGCATTCCAAAGTGTGACCCCTCTCTTCAGAAAAACGATTCACAACCAGTTTTGTTTGAAGACGTGAAGACTTTCTCACAGGTTAAGTGGCACTCTGTGGATGTGGGTGTGCAGCCAGCTCTCCACCCCCGCACAGGTGTGAGGATGCATTGTGGAGTCCAGGATGTTGACCAGCTTCACCACTAGTGAGGACTGTAGGGAGGGACAATATTTTACTGTAAGCTGTTTTTTTTTTTTTTGGCAGTTTTAAATTTAGCTACAATTTTAACTTAAATAAAGCTGTAAGCAGAAGCCACTAAGCTCCCACACACCCCTCAGGGAGGCTCACTAGCTGCTTGTGTTTTACACTGCCTGTTTACCATCTTCTCCATCTTCACACAGAGACACGAACACACACATGTACACATGTGCATGCATACACATATATACACAAATGCATGTGTACACGTATACACACATGCATGCACACACATATAGACATATACACACATACATGCAAACACACATGTGCACATATACACACACATGTATGTGCAAACACACATATATACACATGCACATATACATATGCACACATACATTCAAACCATTTGGGATTTTGTTAAGATTCAGTGTGTAACCAGACATCTTTTCACTTAAGTAGAATTTGTCAAATTGGGGGGAATTCATTGTTTGGCCCAGTTCTGTGAGCTGGACCAGTGATTCTCAAGGTGGGGTTCCTGAGATGCGGGGTGAGTTGTGGAAATGCCAGACCCGGTATCAGCTGGGGAGGCCAGTCGACTTGTTCCTATCTCGGAGTCATCTGGTGCTTTGAGGACATCACTCTCGGCTGCAGTCAGGATCCACTTCTCATTCCGTGGTCACTTCTCTTCATTCCTCCCACTTGGGGCCGATCTTTCTCCAGCTTGCCATGGCCGTCCTTGACCTAGTCTATTATAAAGGGGGTGACCTGCTGTTTCCCAGCCTGTGGTGGAGGAGCTACAGCTGGAGGCCGGCATCCCCTCAGTCCCTGGATGGGCAGCACTGAATGAAATGGTCCTGAGTGCTGTGATGTCAGACTGGATTGCATGTTGGGGGTTCTGTCCTGTGTCTTTGCTATAAGGTGATATTTTACTCTCACAAACAGTTGGTAGGGATGTGACTGAAGACTACAGACATATTCTGTTCCTCTTCAACTTCCACCCACTCATCTCAGCATACTGGTGGGGTTTCTAGCGATTCTTTATTCTGTATCTATTACTCAGGTATTCTTCTGTAGGAGATTGATAAAGCACCATAAAGACAATCTAACACACGGGAGCACTAGGTAATGTAGATGCAGACTTGACATTCCTCTGTGGGGGCGAGTTTTCTTCTCTCCCCAGAGTCTTTATACCACGTCTCCATGGATCCCCCAGCTCTTACTTTTCTAGAAAGCCAAAGTCCCTTACAGCACTTAGGTTGATATTCATATTGGTCTGAGGCTTGTGGCTGCAGAGCTGGGTGGCTACGAGGACGTTTGTCACTGGCAACTGGAGCTGATGTGCTGATCTGGATGGCCATGCTCTGAAACGGACAAGGGGAGGCCTTCCTGACCATGAAGCCGTTCCACTGTTGCCACAGTCCTTAAAACCCTCCTGCCCGCCCAGCTTGCTTCCCCTCACTCTGGGGTGCGCAGCCGCTGTTGACCTCTCATGATTCGCGCTTTCTTGCCCAGTGACCCAGCACTGCTGGTCTCGGCTGTCTCTCACACTCCACTCCCTTGGGCCCGCCTCCCCTCCGCCCTGCTGGCCTGCTCACCCTGCACCCCACCCATGATTCGTGTCTTCCTCTCTCCCACAGGTTATTGTCCCCCGAAAGGTCAGCTTGCTCCAGACAGTCCCCCTCTGTTTTCTCATTATAAAGGTGGGATTTGGCCCTATGGAAAGTCTAGTACAGATGACACCATTTTCAGCGACTTTGCAAATGTTGGGCACATTAGTGACAGGGAGGAACCATCGAAGTGCTCAGCTTGGAGTGAGTCTTGAAGGGGCTGATGGGAGGAACGGAGCAAGCTTTCCCAGGCACAACAGTGAAGCGCAACAATGAAGAAGTGAGGGAAATCAGCGGGAAGCCTGGGGGAGGATCTTAAGTGGGGCCCATGAGGATCAATCTAAGCTTCCATGGTAAGGAGTGTGTGTGTGTGTGTGTGTGTGCACATGTGTGTGAACTCTCACATACATTGTCTTCTCACTGTTCTCTCCTCACCTGTGGTGGTTTGAATGAGAAATGTTCCCCTACAGGCTAGGCCATTTGAACACATCTGGTCCGCAGGTGGCGGCACTGTTTGGGGACCTTGCTGGAGAAAGTTTCTCTCAGATGTGGGCTTTGAGAGAGCAAGGCCTTGCTCAATTTCAAGTCTGTTGTCTCTGGTCTTGGAACCTAACCCCTGGAACCACAAGCCCAAACAAACCCTTCCTTCTGTAAATCACCTTGGTCATGATGTTTTATCACAGCAGCAGATGTTAACTGTGTAGCACTGTCCTGTTGGTTAAACTAAGAAGAGGGAGGACACCATCCAGTAGCTAAGTAATGCTCACTGGACTTCCAGCCTCAAGTCACAACACAGGACGTGGGGTGCTGTGACATTCCTTAGTGGGATCCAGGCCTTATCTCAGGAGTACTCAGCACTGTATGACCTCTCTACTCTGTGGACATGGACACTAACCTGTACCCAGATCTAGGGTGCAACAAGGGGCAACTGTGTAGGAGGTAGAGGATGGGACAGCTCCCAGTTCATAATGTGAGTGTAACTAGGAAAGGCCTGGGGAAAAGCTATTCAAGATGGGAGGAAATGAAATAAAGTAAGCATCCTGGCTGGTTTTTATGTCAACCAGACACAAGCTGGGGTCACTGGAGAGGAGGAAATCTCATGAGAAAGTGCCCCTGCCAGCCTGGCCTGTGGGCCATTTTCTTGATTGATGGTTAATGTGGGAGGGACCAGTTCACTGCTGGGCTGTCAGCAGGCTGAGCAAGCCACAAGGAACAAGTCAGTAAGCAGCACCCCTCCATGACCTCTGCGTCAGCTCCTGCCTCCAGATTCCTGCCCGGCTTGAGTTCCTGTCCTGACTTCCTTCAGTGATGGACTGGTGTGGAAGTGTAAGCTGAAATACACCCTCTCCTCCCTAAGTTGCTCTGGTCACGGTGTTTCACCACAGCAATAGAAACCCAGTGGAGTGGAAACGCAGTGTCAGCGGGGTGAACACAAAGTGAGATACCCCAAAGGCCAGTGTTCACTCATGCGGCAACGAGGGAGATGACATCCTGGACGTCACACCGGGGGACACTTCCTCCAAAGGTCCCGTATTTGTGTCTATGAAGTAAGAGAAGCAGACAGACCAGCAGGGGAGAGACCATCTTCAGGGTGTGCAGGTGCCTGCAAGTCACACAGAAGCCTGGAGTGGGAGAAGAGCGGATGTCCCCGAGGTTCTTGCTGCACCATGAGCCACAGAAAGGAGCAAGGGTGTGTGTGTGTGCGCGTGCGCATATACGTACATGTGCATATGCATGTATGTGTGTGTGCACACATGCAATTGTGCAGATGTGTGTTTGAGTGCCCGTGTGTGGAGAGCACAGGTACACAGTTAACACAGACAGATCCTCTTGGACAGTCAAGGGCATCTCAGAGCAGACTTCCGGACAGATGACAGGCCTGATGTGGCTCCTCTTCCCTTCCCTCGCAACTGGTTGAGATACCTGAGGAGAGGGTAGTGCCTGATTTCCTTTGGATGACAGATACAGAGATGAGCAGACATGGGAACTGCGGGAGGGTCCCCTCCTCAGCTTCAGAGAGTTGGAGTGAGAGGCGGGAGGAAGTGCCAAGGCTGCCTGGAGGCCCGGCATCCAGTAGTCAGGCTTTGGGCCGTCAGCCCACAAGGGGCTTTGGGGTAAAACCCTGATCTTGTCTAGAACCCTACCTTGGAAGCAAGGGCTCCCTGTGTCCTGTGACTGGACACTGGTCTGTGGGAGAGCGAGTGGACTGTCAGCGGCGGATCCGGCTTCCTTAGCTGTGGTAGCAAGTACAGCAGTGGTTGCAGATGACTTATCTTCCTCTGTGGTGCAGATGATGTCACGCCACAGCCAGAGGGAGGCTCTGTCCCGCACAGAGGGAGGATGCTGTGCATCCTCGGCAGTCAGAGGCAGACTTCCTTTCCGCCGTGAGTATGGGTGTGTCAGTTTCACGGCACCCTGGCACGAGGGAGGGCCGCACACAATGTGCCACTGGGTATTTCCTCTCCAAGAACCTGCTGGAAACAATGGCCGACTCTAGAGTGAGGCGCTCTCCCTGACAGAACCTGTGTGGCTTGTTGCCATCTAGCGACAGGAAGCTGGAATGTCAGTGACTGTCGGGCAGAGGGGTTGTAGGTATGATAAGGCACGTCTCTTGCCATCAGCAGAAATTAGAAGCTGAGGCAGGTCCAGTCCCCTCTGATATGTAAAATTACATCAATTATAAAATTAAAAAAAAGAAGTTGAGACAGTTCACTTTCAGTCTGCTCAAAATGTGTGTTTCGGAGGTTTCTAAGGAGGCTCTCTGTCTTTTAAAGGAAGGGCTATGCCAACACATTTGAGGGTGAGTAAGAAAATGTTGAATACGTTTAAAGATGAATTCAACACCAAATCTTGGAATTGCCACTAAAGAATGGCACAGAATCAGGAGTGCTGCAGAAACACACAAGGCCTAGCGAGCCTGGACTTGGGTCCTCTGCCTCCTCATGCCCGTGTGGGGACCACAGACTTGACCTTGAGGAATGAGGATACAGGGGAAGGGCGGCACACACACACAGTGGGTTTCATACCATCTCGGAATCAGTGACCACAGTAGGAAGAGAGGAAAAGGTAACATCAAAGAAAACCGAGTGACATTTCCTCTAGGCTGAGCATGGGTCCTTCTCAAGGGACTTCTTCTGGAAAGGGCTTCCCTCATGTGCTAAAGCCCCATGGCTGCAGGTGAACACCAGGTGGAGGGGGGAGAGAAGTTTTCTATGTTTGGGGAACCACAGGGCCGAGGTATGGTGCTGGCCCCCATGGAGTAAGAGCAAGGAGAGGTCTAGGGATGGGGACCAGGTGTGACCCCCATTCTTCCCCATCTCCCACTGAAGTAGCAAACCACAGAGAGTGAGGTAGGGGAGGGCCGGGGGCAGGCCAGCTGCCTCCCTGGCCTGTGAATTCAGCCATGTAGTGGAGTAGTTGCCTAGCATGTATGAGGCTCTGGGTTAGGTCCCCAGCCCTATACAAAGGAAAAGGATAATATTCATGCGTGGTCGCATCCGTGGATGCAGGACCCACAGATGTACGGGGCTACTGCAGGGGACTGTGGGAGACGTAACAGTCAGGTCGCACAGATACTAGGACAGCTGGCCTGTTCCGTGTTTCAACTACGAGTTTTCAAAAGCCCACCTGGGAAGGGTAAGCCTGTTTGCTTGAACTTGGCATGCTTTCTTGTCTCTCTCCCGGGTGCCATGTCACCGGTGGCACACTTAGGGGAGAAGGTATACTCTTCCATTGGGAACACAATGCAGACCCCAGGTGACTGTCATGGAGATTCCTATCTGAGGAAGGAGACTCCAGCTTGATCCTTGCCTTTGGCAATGACTGTCTTCTCTGTTGGCTTAGGGACACCAATTTGTCACAGAGCGGCATCATTTTAGTACTGGAATCTGGAAAAGCCTAATTAAAAAAAAAATCCAGGTTGGGCTGTGTGCCATTCTCCTTAGAACGGAGCTGTAGGTGAGAAGAGAGAAGAGCTGCCACGTCTTCCAGAA